>JANHGN010015744.1:66293-80693 GCA_024605025.1 Megaceryle maxima
ATTTTTATATATTTCAGTTCTTAAAAATAAGGTGACTTCATAGATTATATCACTTGGGTCTCTATCAACAAACCAACACTTTCAGGGGTTCCACCATGAACCAAACAAAAAGCTGTGTATTGATTTAGGAGCAAAGAACCTCAGGGGATTCATGGAATAGGAGGTAACTTTAACACTGCACTTAAGCCACACAGAAGTCAGAGCTGGCATCTGGCTGGCACTGGAACATCATGAGAAGATGACAGAAGCTGCTAAATCCTCAGGGTTCAAGCTCGCAGAATCAGACCCCATTTTTGTAAAGAAAATTGCTCATCTAAACAGGCATCCTGTTTGCTAGCTAAGAAATGATCTTTCTTTTCCTCTGCCCCTTTTCTTGATCAAAGAACACTCAATATAATTACCAATCTAATGACATCCTTTTGCTTTGACTTTGTTTTAAATTTCTATGGAAAAAGAGAAGGGAGGAAGGACCAAAAAAAAAAAAAAAATCTGCTTCGAGCCAACTCTAAGTCTGTGATTACCATATTCATGTCCAACACTAAGTATTATGTGGAAACATTAATGAAAGTTTTAAAATGCAATCATTGGTTAAAGGTTTTTGGTTTTTTTCCCCTTCTCTATAAAGAAATTGATAAATGTTTCTATTAACTAATAACCCAGGAATCAACAGTCTTATAAAACCAGTTTATTCAGCCCAGAAAATTAGGCAATCCATCATGACTGATTTGCTCACATTTTCCCCTGCAAATAAGTGAGATGAAAACTTTAAAACCAATAAGATAATGCACTTAACAAATTCAGCTGAGAGAGATGGATAAACTAAGATGCCACTGGCATCAGTTAAGGAAAATCTGTCGTGTTTCCAATTATTTGAGCAGATTTTGTATCCCAATTTGCTGCCAGACTGGCTGCATCCCCCACTCCCCTCTTTCAAACTAAATCATCTGATCTTAAATCAGAACAAGCTCATCATATCACACTATGAAAGGCCAACAGGGGATAAATGACACCAGATGTTATATGAGTTTTCTTTTAGGCTTTCATTTCAGACTTACTGCATTCCCCATGCTGCTTTTTACTTGTCAAAAACTAAAATGTGCTTTGATAGATAACAACCCTATTTTCTTCACTGCCTGAGCTTAGAGAATACCATTAAGTATTGATATTGATGGTGCTTAACTAGGGAATGCAACCTGGGACTGCAGAAAGCAGGATCCTGGGATCCTGAGGTATCTTTCAGTCCCACAGACGCATTTTCTGCTCGTCCCAGGGTTTTTCTGTTGTTGCTGCTGGGGGTGGCATTGGGATACACGCTGGGTGATTTTACAGCGCAAAATGCGAGCGCACAGACAGACAGGAGGAGCGAGGAGGAGCAGGCACGCTCACAAACATAACTCTTAGGCCCATCTGCTGCTGCTGTCTGAGCTGCTGAGGGAGCCGGTATCATAAGGAAAGACTAACAATGAACTTCTGAAGCTGAACCAAAGGCTCGCTGGTGCAAATTCCAAGGCACATCATTTTAATTTGCTCTGCTTATAGTTTTCCAGAGTCATTGTGTGCCCAGCCTGGTAGGGAGAGGCTGGAAAATGGCAGAAACAAAGAACAGCAGGCGCTGCTCAACAGTGGTGGGAGAAGCAGGCAGGCAGGGGAGAGGCTGTTTGTGTCTGCAGGGCTCACTCTACCCCACCAGCCCACGCCTGGAGGGAGAAGCTGCTCTGCAAGGGACAAACCTGATGATTCTACCAAGGTGCGCTCAGCCTTTTAAAACCCAGCTTGGCCATGTGCAGTGTACTCACTGCAGTCTCAGGCTTAAAATGTCTGGCTGGTGCTGCAAAGAACCTGAGCTACAGAAAATGCAAACGAACTTGGTGCAGGGACAAAATAAATAAATAAATAAATAGATTAGTCCAGACTGTGAAGAAAAAGCCACTTCTTTCTACCGTGGCAGAAATTAAGAGTATTTATAAAGCTGCCCTAGCCTATCATAATTACCACAAACATTTTAATAAGAAAATACCTAAGTAATGAATGGACTTTAACTGTTAAACTCACTGTGACTGGTGACACCACGTCATACTGGTGTTTGACATCACGATGACAGGATTGTTTTCCAGCTGGCCTGGTGCCTATGTTTGTCCAGAGGCACTACCATGGCTTTGAATACTCTACTCCACTGTCTGGGAGTAGCTTTCTTGTCTCCTGGGTGGCTATAGGAGGTAGCAGCTTAACCTCATCGACTTTCCTTCCAATACACCCTGCAGAGGCAGCGAGGAAGGGTGTTCACACATCCTCTGACTGCAGCTGCTGGCGAGCAGTGTGCTCCAAAGCGCACTGAAGTCAACAGGGTTCAGCCTCAGGAGCAAAAGAAAAGGGTACAGTCAGCACAAGTGACAGCAGCAGAGGCTCTTCTTTATGGGGCAGAAATGCTCAATCACAGATTCTCAAGCAGAATTCAACTCCATTTAAAAACCACAACAACTTTTCCCTCCTCCTCGACTCTTTCTGCTGTCCCGCTGCTCTGCTGCTGCCTGTGCATTTCTGCCCACTGTAATGATTCCTCTGGCTTCCATTGACAGCATCACCTTTGCAACTCATGCAAAACATGCTTGGAGAACAAAATACACCAATAAGCCAGCAGCTGTCAGAAACCATGACTTACAGCATTAAAAAGCATCGGTTTGGTTTGGCTGACACTCTGTAATCTCTAGGTAGCACAGCATCACTTGGTACTAAGAACAAGCTGGCCTCAGCTCCCATCCCAGCAAACCTTTACAGGAAGGTAGAAATCCCCACCAACCGACTAGTGCCACGAAGTGATCATGCAGAACACCCAGGGTGTGGGGAGGGGAGCTGGCAGCAGGTACTTTGATGTGTTTAGGCACATGGATCTAGAGATGGGGGCCCTTCTGAGCCCTCTTTCATTCCAAGAGCTAGGCAAAACACGGTGTGAAAAAAGGAGCCAACAGCAACTCTTAAATCTGGGGGGACAACAAAAGAAACATCACTGAATATCTCACAACCAAGTTGTGCCAGAGTTGTCACACCTTTAGCTGCTTGTACCATGGTGCCTTATCTGTGATTTCCAGAAGCAGTAAGCCACAGCTTGAGCTGTATCTTAGTGCCCCCCCCAATATTTAGTTTGAGAACAAGCATCTTATCGCTTGCTTGTCCAAGCTCTAAGTGTACTTTTGGTCCTTCACAGAAAACTAGCAAAATAGGGTAGAAGTTGGTAACTTGATTACTAAACTAAAAACGACTAACAGTGGAAGTTATGTAGGCAAAATGATAAAACAACCCCATCATCTATTCAGACTACTGTTCCCCCAAAAGGGGATGGAGTAACCTTTTCATCTTTTCTGAATGCCTGATTATTATAAACACGGTCTGATATGCTAGTTACCAGATGAAAGGAAAAATCTCCATCCTCCCATGCTCTCTTTCAATGCTAATTTATCTTCCTGCACCTGACTATGCACCTGCTCACACGTTTTGTGGAAAAGAGACAAATTGCTTTTGGATCCATGGGCACAAAGGAAAATGCCCGTGACTCGGTAAACCTCCAGCATCATCTCCTGATGTAGGAGCTGATCATCTACAGATGTCATCCCTAGAGTCACCAGAAATACAACACCCGTGTCCCCCTGGTAGCCAAGCTAAGTGTGGTTCAAAATGGGCCATCGTGGGGAGAGACATCAGGGATGCCACCTCTGCTCCTCCTCCAGAACCACATGGGCTGGGAAATGGGTTGTCCTGCATGTAGGTACTCAGCGCTTCCAGTCAATTTGAGATGGTGCTTTTGGCTCCTCTGGAAGTCCCTTTGTAAGGGTTCTCTCTGTACATGAATTCCTCTGGTGAAAAAATCTTCAGCTTGGGCAAAAGTTAAGTGAAATTGGAAAAAAACATCCGTGGAAACTGTTTTTGGAACCTCTCTTGGTGGACAGCTGCCCTGGAAAGCTTGTTCTTCAAACCAGGAAAGGAGAATGGCCCTCATGGCAGCGTGAAATCAGAGGTTTGAACTGCAGTAGCAAATGCTGACAACAAACTGCTCTTAACCAAAGTCCACGTTGAATACCACAAGCAGAAATTACACAGCTAACACTTTGACGTGACCAATCAATTAAAAAAAAAAATTTACAAAACCCAACACTCTGGTGACATGGAGGTATCAAACAGGAGCAAAATGAGTCAAATCAATGCCTTCTTTCATTGTATGATATTCAGCACAGCTAAATCCCACCCATCCCTTGCTTAGGCCACTGATACAGTAAAATCACCATGTTCTGCCACTGGCCTGCCTGTGGAAGCGAGCTCCTAATTTAATTATCACATACCCCCTGCTCTTATTGCAGAACTAGTTCCTTCTACATTCGCTCTGATCTAAGACACACCATTTCCTGGACTGAAGATAAACAACCTCAAAATACCCCCAGCAGTAACCCTCTTAAAATAAAAGTCTGGGAATTAACAGCAGCCACACGGATATCTTTGGAGATCACAGGAGCAACTCTGAATTTCCCGGCATACAACTGGACAAATATTTGCCTTCTCATATCTTTCCAGTTGAGAATGAGGCAGCCAAGTAAGGGGATTTGAATGCGTATTGGCTTGCTGCCTCTGCTGTTTTGATTTGCAGACTGGCCAAGCAGAACGCAATTAGTGGTTATTGACACCTTTACAGGAAGCACTCATAAGGGAAATGGGAAATTGAAAATGTCCTTTAAAAGATGGAAGCAAAATACTGTATCAAAGCTTGCTGGTAAATAAGAGGAGCCCAGAAAAGTGCTCAGTCAGAATATTTGTATGTCTGTATCATTTAGGAAAATCCTATTATGGCTTTAGCCACAGAGACATCCCTGGTGTGCAAGATAGAGGCAGTTCATAAAATACATAGCATTTTCAGCTTGAAAATAGGGCAACCTATTGCTTTCTGTAGATGGCTATGTTACACCCCAGTTCCCATCAATAGAACATAATCTCATTGCAGCAGGCAATACTCAATATCAATGAAACACTGGTATTGGAGGTATTTGCAGACTGCCAGTACCTAAAGGACAGAAAGACTTTGTGTTTTTACAAGGGCCAATATCTCTGGAACACATTTATGAAACAAGGCAGCACACCAAGGAGGCAAACGAGTTATATGCATGTGTCCACCGAGCCGTCTGCAGGCATTTGTTTGCTTTCTCCCTCTTCTCTGATACCTTCTACCATCCCTACCTTACAATCTCTTAAGTTTCACAAGCAATGTCAGTTATGCAATTAGTCCCCTGCCAATTAATGCCAAATTAGATGCCTGCTGTCAGCGTTCCCCAGCACTGACGGAGTATGTGGTAATCATCTGTAACCAGGATAATGCTCTAAGGAGTCTGCATTGTTCTCTGGAAAGGAAAAAAATAAAAAGGAAAAGAAAGAAAAAGAGAAAGAAAAAGTCTGTCGTACGTCCACTTACACCATCAGCAGCCCGTGCAAAAATAAAATAAGTTTTGTTGTGCAGTTATCCCAATGATTCAAATATAATAGGCTAATGAGATTACAAAGCTGATCGTGAACAAGACCAATTGTGTTAATTGGAGACTCCTGAATGGCAATTTGAGCTGCTGCCGCTGCTGAGTTTTGAAATATAATCAGTTTTACTAATTTTATCTGATTTCTTAATGAAGCTTGCCTTGAGCAATTGTTCTATGTGTTCTTTAGCAAACAGCGTGTGTCATAACTGCTGACATTAATCTTGATTACTTTAGTTAAAATAAATAGTTATACTTGGGCGGCTTTCAGAAAATACATCAGAGCAAATGTAACGTTAGGAAGAGATGGGGGTTTACTTCTTATATTTGTTGGTTTTGCTATACTATATTTGCAAAGTCCCAACCGTGAAACATGTTTCTTGTGTGACCTGATCTCCTTCAGACTCCCCTGTCTTTTGCCCCCGCTACAGAAGGCATTTTTGACTCCACAGAAAGAGGCATAAAAGCAGTTGCTTGATTATGGAAAAAATCTTTACTAAGAGGAAACATAAAATAAAATAAAATAAAATAAAATAAAATAAAATAAAATAAAATAAAATAAAATAAAATAAAATAAAATAAAATCCACCAACACAACCCATCTCAGGGAAAGAAAAAAAAAATACCACAAAGAGCTTTCTCATGCATGAATCTCAAAGTTGGCACACGCAGTCTCACCACCTCATGCTCCAGCTGCCAGTACTAACACTCAAGCCGTATAGGAGCACGCTCTCTCATATAGCTTATTTATTTTTATGGAGGATTAATATACTTAGGATGGCTCTTTGGAGCTTTCATAGTGCAGTTGATGGGATGCTGTACCACATTGCTGCTTACGAAGGGACAAATAAACATTAACAAAAGTAAACAGTAGAAATGGGGAAATGGGAATATAAGTGCAGCCTGAATTAATGGTAAACATAGCTAGAGATTGTTCATATTTCAGAACTCCTATTATATTATGGCCTGGCCATTACATGGATAATCCTTTCATAATTAAGATAACGGCTAACTCGTCTGATAGCTGTTATAGATCTTTTTGAGCCAGTATGCTTATATGACAACATAATTTGCATGTACTTATTACTGGACTATAAAATGTGGGGATTTTATATGTAGTTGCATTGATTAGGTACTTGGATGATAAATAGAAACCATCTTGGGAAAGATGATATAGGATATATTAAACATTTATTTCACCCTCTCTTTATAGCCAGGCATTGGTTTGGTAAATTAAAAGCGTTTAGTCTGGCCTGGATAATAATCTATGTCCAATTAGGATCTAAATAAGTATAATAAACAGTCTGGCTTTTAATTCATATTCATGGAGCAATTTCTTTAGGGTTTTAGAAAGAATTGCAAAGTTTTTTCTCTAAGATACAGTATTCTAGAACGGGGGAAGGTCATGGGCAGCAGCACAAGCACGGAGAGCAGCTTCAACACAGCCCTCCCAGGGACCGCACCAAGGACCACATAGAGACACTTTCTACTCACAGATGCAATGGGTGGAAGTTGGGATTTCCTACTCAGTGCCTCACTGAGCTACTGCTTGAAACACCACAGCTCGGAAAGGTATCAGCTTTTAGGGACAGCTCTGACTTTTAGGGAGAAGCTGACATCTGGCATACTGTGTTTTCACTCCATACTCCTGAAAATATTGCCTTTTATTTAAAACTCCCTTCTCTCCTGCTTAAAAATCAAGCTGGAAATTTTGAGGATCAAAAAACCCCAGCCCAAACACAAGATGTTTCCACAACAACCTTTCCTTGAACTAATAACAATTCATTATCCTGATAACTACGATTGAGACCCTCAGGTAGAAGGGGAGTGTCCCCATCAGCCTGGGTCCCTCAAACACCAAACAACCTTTTTCAGACACATTTAAGCCTCTGTTGTGTAGGGTCATTGGCTTCTTTAGAAGGCCTGATTTGCTCAATGAGTAAAAAAAACACGCAAAATTGAATTTGTGTATTCTTGCTTCTGCTTAATAAATATGAAAATGTATACTTAATGAGAATTTACTTTTACCCCACTCTGCCTTCCTTAATGAGAGCTAATTGAATAGAACAATCTTCATTTGGCAGGACACATCACAAGAGCTTGTCTATACTTAGAAATTTACTGAGATAACTAATCTAAAATGGTTGAGAAATATCCCTACAGCTTTCTGCCCAAATAGCTGTTCCAGAGCAATTATTTCAAACGAGCTATTTTTGCAAATTTTCAAGTGTATACAAGTCTCAAATCTAATATCTGGCTAGCATTACATACCCAACTAGTTTTTATGGATTAACTTATTTGATCTGGTAATTCACACTGTAGTGATAAAAAGAATATAGTAACATTGGCTCTGATTTGTCCTTATGTTATATATATATATAAAGCATTAGTGCCACTGATAATTTGGCTATATAAGACCTGAATATAGATTCCACAGTACCAGTTGCAAATTCCCAGCCCTAAATACTTTTACAGGTACCATACAGGCTACTTTATAATAAATTTTTTCACCTTTTCCCTTCCCATTAGGACTGAATAATTTATTTCTCAAGTGCTTTCCCTGCAATTTGCAGACAGCTGGGCTGCTGTAACTTTCAAATGTACATTAGTGTGTGAGAAGCCCTATTTTAGGTCCTTGCTGTGCTCAGTACAAGTGTGGCTACCAAGTTTCAAAGCTCACACATATTTCTTTGGGGTCTGGCAGCGCACCAAAACGGCAGCCTCTGCTAGAACAGCCTGGATTCAGCTGACGTGGATTGATCCTTTCTTGTTATGTGTGAGAACCATTTCCCTCAGCATGACCACTGCTTTAATCTTGTATTTTAAACACCAACAGAATGGCAGATTTTACAGTATAATCTGGGAGGCACAGCAGCCTTTTAGGAGAATGAATCATTAACCTAGAAGCTATGTTTAAGTAAAAAGGATAGACAACAAGAAAGGGGGAGAGAGGGAGAGAGATTGGAGATTGGTTTTGTTCATGATTTAACACACAACTGTGATCCACCCACCTCCAAAACACATTGCTGGGGCAGGAATAAACCTCACTATAAGCAGGGCAGCAAAAAAGTGGCAATACAGAAAGAGCTTGAGGAGCACAGGGAGAGTGGAGAAGGAAAACCGGATTTTAACATTTTCTCTGCTGCTGCATTTTTGAAATGCAACACATACTTCTGTGGTAGTAATGTTCCTGTTGCTGTGCTGGTGTAAAAAGAAGACCAGGAAATCATGCTGAGGATGGCAACGCCTCTCACTAGACCAACTAACATAAGTGGGGATAAAAGAGAGAAGAGAAAATATAGATGTACTGGTTTGCCTTGTATTCAAGTCAAGATGGTTAAAAGAAACTTCCATTCGATTACAAAGCTGGGTCGTTTTTGTTTAGAGGATAACTGGATTGCAGCTAATGTTGATATACTAATCAATTTGCAGAGGGAGAGCTTCTGGGACAGTTTCTCATTTATACAACTGTCCCTTCTGCATCAGGCAGGGCAGATTAAATGTAATTTACACCCTTAAGTTTATTTTACATTGCTATGTTATTAGTGTAAATAAGAATAAGACCCTCTGCTCTTAAACTACTCCCAAAGGTGGCTTAAATAATAGAGACCCAAATGTGAAGCTGATACTATTCATTCATTATTGCCTTTGGCTTAATACATTTTGCTCTCACTTATATGACTATAAATGCGTGTGTACATTGACATCATGGGTACATAGGTGGAGCAGGAGAACCTGTGTGAGCATTGCTATAATTACAGCATTTACATTTGCTCAGCACACGTACACATGTAGCTTCCTTTCTCCTTGATTGCAACCAGGAGGATGTTAGATTGACCCCTTATTATCATTAGTGTTTTGTTTGTGGGTTCCATTTTCAAATTTGACCCTTTAGGAAGAACCCATGAAAAAAAAAAAAAAGCCTTTAAACTTGTGGGTAGGGTTGGTATGGTCTTAGGGAATATATTTTTTATATAACTTAAATCTTTTGTGTAACCTGAACTTGTGCTGCCCAGTTGCTCCCTGCAGGTGGTATTCCCAAGTGCATATGCAACCCATACGACCAGCAGGTTTTTTCAGCCATCTCCTGGGAATTTTTATACACGCCCGAGTCACCAGAAGTGATTGAGCTAGATCAAAGTAGGGCGAGAGTGAGGCGATCCACATGGATGGCTGTTGTCATGTTTGGTGATGCAGGGATAAACCAGGATACATCAAAGGGAAATGAAACATGTTTGAAGGGAGTTCATATCACCAGGAAAGCTCAGGCATGGCCAAGTACATGTATATGTATGTATATGTATATGGAGCTACCTGAGGAGACATCCATGGCCGTCTTTAAATGACATCCTGCTGACCTACCTATGATGGAGCAATCAGCTGGGTTTCCCATTTACTGGAGGGAATGAGGAATAACTCTTCTTCTATTCTTCATTCAAACTAAGGCATTTGTAAACAAGAAGCAAACTCATACCAGATGGGATCTTACTTTTCATAATGCAAAGACCAAAATGTTATTTAATTTTTCCAAATTGATTTACTATGTCAGGCAACCCTTCTGTTCTAATGGTAGGAACTCAGGAGTTTGGGGGTTTCCCCACCTCATCCAAGAATACAGAGTGACTTATCTCCCAGTTCTTAAGATTTCTCTCACACCCACAAAGCTGAAGTCACAGCTAAATCTGTCATATCCTGGGAATTAGAAAACTTTCAGAGAAGACACACGTACCTTTTCCTTCCTCTCCTCCTTCAAGCCATCTCTACGTATAAGGAAAAGGGTGGCATTACAATCCCTGCCTTTAATTCTCCGTAGATTTTTTTTTTTAATACCATCACTTCTGAGATGCTTTTCTAACCTTTTTCTTTCTACCTTTACTTTCTCAAGTGGATCTGCTGAAAACAGACAGTTGTTATTTTTCCAGGCAATATTGACTTTAAATTATGTCATATAGTCTACATTTAGATTTCTCTTTCAGAAGAAAACATTGCCTCAAACTGTACATACACATAGCTAAGGTACTTTTGCTATATTTAGATTTTATTTTTTTTATAGCTAGAATTTACATCTTTCTATATTTTTTTTATACTGCTGTTTATTTTATTAGGGTTTTTTAACATATTTGCCACGCATGGTTGTGGCTTGTTCTGTAAGCCTTCAACATAAGGGAAGCTTTTTATATGCAACAAATAAGAATTGTCTCATTTCACAAAACAAAAGGAAAAAGCCCCAACAGATTAAGGTGAGGTTAAAGGATAAAATTAGCCTATAAATGCAGTCTAGCACTTAAACAGGCACGTAGTTTTAACTATATGAATATTCCCGATGAAATCTAGGACGGGGAACTGTATTTAGAACAGTTTTTAAACACTCTTCTGACCAACTGGGGTTGTAACAAGTTTTGCATTCAAGCGTAACACGATTAGCAACCATGAGGAAAAAAAATAAGTGGGCTAAAGAGTTATCCTGAGTTGCCTGCAGAGTGATTTTATTCCTAATGCCTTCCCTTGGTTGGCAAAACTGTAGTCAAAGGATGCTAAGGCAGCAGAAGCAGGCTGTGAAGCAGCTCCCTGAGCACCCAGGGTTGGCAGGACAACCATTTCTGAATGAGCAAAGGCTGAAGGGCTGGAAAAGACCTAAAAAATGCTGGAAAACAGAGGGAGAGGTTAGACCTCGGTTCTTTAGGTTTGCAGGAGAATGCAGTCAAACTCAGGCTGTTTTCTTACCTTCCCTTTCCTCCAAAATTAAATCAAAACTGACAGTAAGGAAAAGATTAACACATTTGGAGTTTGGGAGCAGAAAGACTGACTCATTCTTGTTTACGATGCTTGCCTGGTTTGTGATTTGGAACAAAACTGAAGTATCCAGCTAGATTTCTCAAGCACATGCCAAGCACGAAAGATTGCCAGGCTTTGACCTTCCTTGTGACATCATCTGAAAGGCTGTGTAATTCCCCGTGGATAAATATCCACAGAGGTCACAGCAGCTTGCTTCAGCAGCCGAAATCTGTTTGCTGGCCTCTGCACACTTGCATTTGGAGGAGGGTTTATGATAATGACCTAATCTGGGGTATGGAAAAGTTCCCAGGCTGGTCATAAATAAATTGAGAGCTGGGTATAGAGGTTAAACTGAAGGTGTGATCTGGTGGCAAAGTAAAAAATATGAGTTTTACCTAGATGGCAAACCCTGAAAGTTGTCCCCTTTGTCTTTCTTCCAGAAGAACTTGCGATCTCATGGAAAACTAACAAAAAAATAACCATATCTCTTTCCTTCTCCAATATCCCATAAGCCATCTGTTAAAAATAGCATCTCAATGCTGCACAGATCTACCTGAGCCCTGTTGGTTCAGAAAGATGTATATATTTTACCACTACTGTCTCTTAGCTCTGCACTGGCACATGGTTTGAAGTCTCATACTAAGGTTTTAAAAACAAATCAGACCACTGATCTTGTGGAATCACTAGCAAAGAAATATAAACCCACCTGGACCCTGTGCTGCTGGGCCCCCTGCTCTGGGAGACCCTGCTGGGTGGAGCAGGGGGGTGGCACCAGAGCATCTCCAGAGGGTCCTGCCAAACCTGACCATTCTGCGATTCTATGTGTAGCTCTGGAGAAGATAAAGAGGCAATTCTTTTGATGCTCTAAAGGTGCAACCTGCAACATGGTGATGATGAGCCATTTGGCATTTCCTTTTTACCAGAAACCCATCAGTTACAACTTTTATCTCATAGTCTGTTTTGCTGAAATTGAAACCTGAGTCAACGAAACAGTCCAGATTTCACAAAAGCCTCCAGTCAAGGGGCAAGCTTGATAGCTGGGCACACAATAGAAGAAATCTGCCTGGTTTTATTTCTGGTGAAAAGAAGTCCCTATTTGAGAAATTGGATCTATAAAACTGCAGGGCATGATACAATGATAATAAATGCATAGAAACTTTCATATTTATTAATTGCACATAAGATAGAAACCAGACAGAGCAGCTTTCTAAATTGGGATCAAGATTTTCTTTTTTTTTTGTTTGTTTTAAAGCAGCCACTCTTTTAGCTGCAGATTCTCATTCAAAACCCACCAGTGAGGTTTCTGATTATCAAGAGACCCCAAACTATGTTAGTATTTGAGATAAGGTAAACAAGACCGTCACGTGAAGAGTACAGCTACTTAAAATTACCTTGTTCCTACGTCCCAGGATGGACATGAAAAAAAACCAAAACAAAGCACAAAGGGACTCTTTCTAAAGTCTCACCCCAAACCAGTCGATACAAAGCAACTACTAGAGATCACTTCCTCAGAAATTACTTAGAACATTCCCTTTAGCGTTCTGAAACATGAATGTTAGTGGCAAGAAACTGCAGTTATTCCTAGGTCAGAAAGCAGAAACTCGGGCACTGGAATTTTCTGTAGTTTCTTCAGAACTCACAAAGGATTTGGGAAGCCAACTCCTGTCCTTTGCCTCAAGATCCTCCATCCATTTTCCAGAAATGGGAAATCTTACTGTAATGACCTGGATTTTTTTTTCCTTAAAGCAGGGATTGAGTCTCCTCCCACCCTATTTTCTTGGTGTTGTATCTTTGATCTCTCCTATCAAACTGCTTCTTGTGGCCATCTGCGGGGCATTTAAAAACCAAAGCAAGTGAAGGAAAAGCTCTGCCACATGGCAGGTGCAAAAAGCAACAGTTTTAAGGACTTGTGAAAATATGAAAACACAGCACCTCCATTTGACCTGGTGCTGCTGGTGCTTTTCTGGCACACTGCTGGTGTTTATGTTACCACTGTGATATTCCATTGTTTCCTACAAAACTACGAAGTGATAACTATTTTTTTTTTTTCCCCTTTCCCTTTTATCCCAGTAATTAGTCATGAATGACATCGAGACACACAGAGGCGAGACACCCCCATGCATTTTGATGCTCCTTGAAGGTGCTCAAAGAAAACATTTCCCTGCCTCCCTCCTCTACGAAAGCCAGCCGGGCAGCACTGCCATTCAAACGTACGGCGCAATCCCTCGCACGCTGATAGGGAACCTCTAAAATTGTCCCCCGTAGGTTCACATTCAGCCCCTGAAGGTTCACTTGAGTTTAATTTCACTAATCACACGGGGACAGTTATTTTTGCTCTCGCTCAGCTTCTTTCACATGCAAGCGCACACGCACACACGCTCTCACGCTGCATCCCTCCTGTTCTGTTGCACTTAAATCCAGATTAGCTCTGACCATCTCCTCACACGAGCGGGGAGTGACAACGCCACGCTGCCTAAGACCATGGGTGGGTCCTTTGCTTCGAGCCAATTTATTCACGTTTGCCATGGTAAGATTGATTTTTTTATTATTATTATTATTTTTATTATCCATTTTTATGGTTTTTTTCTTCTCCTCCCGCGTTTCTGAGTTTATTTAGCTGATTTCAGAAACCACCGCGGAGATGGGGGCAGAGATCGTCTTCAAGGTTGCTGTCATCTGGAATTTTATGTCCTTCATTTTCTTTCACTCTGTATGCCTGTCACATCGGCTTAACTGTGAGTAGTGTACTAGCCAGTACCTCTGGCATACTGTATATTAATAGAATATTGATATAGCCCAAACACTGTTGTGGGATTCATCATTTGGTAAATCCTCTGCCGTCTGCAGTTTTACAGAGCCGTTTAATTAGCAATTTTACAGCCTCCTATTCTCTCATTAAATTAATTAATAATTAAGTTCAAATATAGGCATCTTTAATGTCATAATTATATTTCAGTTTTATGGTCACCAGAGTTTAGCTCATTAGGCAAGGTAGTCATAAACCATAGCTCTATTTAGGGGCTGAGACACCGATGCACAGGTTCTCTGCTTCTGCTTGGTATTTTTATCCTGATCACTTTCTCCTCTTCCTCATCCCCCCCCCCCCCCAGCTCCCCTCCCT
>JANHGN010015745.1:2525-15956 GCA_024605025.1 Megaceryle maxima
TGGATTCTGGTGCCGGATTCAGGAGCACACTGATTGGGATTGAGGGCAGAATGGGCAGAATCCTCCTGGGATGCTCCAAGCAAGGAACCGAAAGAGGACCTGAGCCAAGCTGAGCAAAGCTGGCAAAGTGGGACAAGAGGGCAAAGAGAGAGCCAAGACCCTCATGATCCCTCAGCTTTATACCGAATGTGACGTCTATGGGATGCAATCCCTCACTGGTCAGTGTGGGGTCACCCATCCTGTCCCCTCCTCCCTGCAGGTGCCACCTTTCACTTTCTGCACCCCCAACATGCTGCACAAGATCCAGCAGTGGCCTTGGTCTGCACCCCAACCCTTGCCACTAACTCTGAACATGGAGGGTTCTCCCTGCTGGGAGCAGACGCTGTCTGAGCAGACACTGCTGACTGCAGCCCCTGCAGGGACTGCCAAGACCTGAGGTGAAAAGTCAAGTCACTGAACAGAATTAGTTCTGTTCTCACTCAAACCAGGACAGCGTTGTAAGTGATTGGTCAGAGGATATAATACTAGGGTTGGCCTGGAAGAGTCTTCATATGTCAAGGGGAGACTCCTGTATCAGCGAAAGATGGAGGTGCTGAGCTGAAGTGTTGACATTCAAAGGAGCCAAAATTGCTTCTTACTTATATTTGGGCAGTTGACCAGAAAGGAGACTGGCTCCTGGGCATGTGACTACTTGTAGAAGCTTCAGTGTGGTGCTTGGCGAGGGTGAAGCTCAAAGCACTACAGAGTCAAAAATCAAAACTCTGCCTGTCCAACCTTCTCCGTTGATCTTGAAGATAGGTGGAGGCCTCAACCTGCTCCGTGCACTGGGTTGGGGGAAGGTCTTTGCCATTTCAGCCACACCATCTGCATAAGGCAAACCAGTGGGTCAGCCATTTCTTGCCTTAGGTTTTGTTCAAGGAAAGAGGTGCATGATCTCATCACACACAAAAAAGGAGGTCTTGGGCATTCACTTGCTAGAATTGCCTTGGAAGATCTGAGTGTGAAAGACCAAGACAACTGGTCTCTGTCGACAGAAGCCATCCAACTGGAACAGGCTTTCAGCTAAGAACAGATTCTGAAACACAGAGTCCCGGTGTCTGCGCTGTCAGAAGTGATGTTGTAAATGGGCCTTGGATGTACTACCACTTTGTAACACTGTACAAAGAGCTTGGTGGTTCAAGTGGAAAAATTATGACTTTCCAGAAGAAATAATACACTGGAGATGGAGAAAATCCCCAGTAGGTTAGACTGATGTGGATCTGCTGTTTTTTCTCCAAGCTTTGCAAAAGGATTTTTTTTTTTTCCTAAGAAAAGCTGCCTATGCCAGGGGTTTGGGTAACTGAAGTCACATCTCCTGCAATACCATGGCACACAGTCCTTGTTGGAGAGTTTGTGTGAGCAATCAGACAAAGCAAAGTCTTGATCCATCACCTCCCTTAGCACCTCTTTTTGCTCATTTTTATTAACATGGTTCTTTCAGTGTTACTTACTCATCATATTTACAAGCTCCAGCCTTTTTTTCTCAAGCAGTGAAAACCACAACAGTTCAGAAGTACAGTCATGGGTTTTAATACATTTTGCCTTCCAGGGCTGCAAAGAAAATGCAGGGAAAATTTTCTGATGGCTCAGATCCAGGGAGGGCTGAAAGGGGGAGCAGGAAAAGTGGTGGTGATTGATGAAGAAGGGTCACTGGAGGGTGGTGAGAGTCCTCTGGAGCACGTTCATTTGGGGCTGTTAGTGCTGGAGCTGGCCTGGGGTAGGAGAGCAGAAACCAGGTGAAATCTTTGCTGCTAGACATGGGTGGGCCAGCTCAAAGGGAACCAGGAGCTGGGACACTGCAGACCCTTGTTACAGACAGTTGGACAAAGCACAAGGTCACCTGGAGAATCTGGAAGCTGGATCCATCCCCCAGACACTAAGTCACCTCAGGAGTCTGTGCTCTTTGGGAACATGAACAAAGCTATGCTCCATGCCTATGGAGGAAAACAGCCATCCGTGGCCTGAGTCTGGGTTGCACCAATGATTGATGCCCCTAACTAGCCCTTTGTTTGCACACTCGGGGGATGTGCCTAACAGCATTATCTCAGAGGCTGCATCTCCTTGGAGCACCAGCTCTCAGGAAGGCAGGTCAGCCCTACCTTGAAGTGCCATCAAGAGGGCACTGCTGCCCCTCAGACAGGTCAAGCTGTGGAGGTAGTCAGCAGGGTTGGACGTCTGCTTGATTTAGTCTCCTCTTCAACCTCCACACTTCTCTCTCATTTCCTGCAATATCATGCTGAGCCCAAAGAAGTCATCCCAGGGCAAAATGACAATAGCTGAATTCTCTTGTTAGCAGCAGTATGATGTCATTAGGTAGGATGAGGTTTTCATGGAGACTAGAAATATTTTTTGAAGTCAGAAAAATAGGGGTGGAAGTGGGACGCAAGTAAAGGTCTCCCTTCACACCTTTTCCACAGAAAGCCTCCCCAAACTCACCAATAAAAGACAAATTTGTGGCTGTAATTATCAAGGGGGAAAAAAAAAAGATACTAATTTTGCATGAAATTTCTTCTGGAGTTAGTTTCTCCTGTGAGAAAATGGAACTCATGAGTGTTTAGGTGGTTCAGGGCACTTTACAGTAGCTGTGTCTCAGCTCAGAGCTCAGGCTCTGGGTGGGGGAAGGCTCATGCTCTCCAAGCAGTGGAGATGGTCACAGCGCTATGGGGGAAGGACAACGAGATGAAGGTGATGCTAAGATGCCTTGATCTACATCTGGTGGGCATAAAAAGGCTTCCAGGTGGTCTCCTTCCTTCACTGCTTTCTTATTTCTGATGGAATGCCACCAGCAGTAGCCCAGGTCCAGTCTTTGTTAATTTAAACAGGAGCTGAAGATGAACAAAAGTCACATGACAGTTCCCTTTCCTGAATCTAAACCCAGCCCTTGTACTTTCCCTTTGTTGAACGGTTGTAAATGAGGGCTTGCAAATTGCTTTTTTATTTGCTTCAGTGCAGCTGAGGAAGGCTGGGACCAGGGGCTGTTGGATTCAGACCTGCCTTTGTGTTTTTTTTGAAAGTGAGCTCTGTTTGCCTTGTGTGAAAACGACATGCTCAAAGACTTGGCTTTTGCTTTGGGAAGAAAGTGATTTAAAAAAAAAAAAAGAAGAAAAAAGAAGAGACCTGGACAGCTTCTGATTTTTGTAGGATGTCCCTAGCATGTAGGATTTTAAAAAAACAATGACATAAAGATAGTGCAGTTGGTGTTAACAGACTGCAAAGTAGGTTGTGAAGGGTTGAAGAGGGTCTTTCATTCCCAGATGGAGATTTAGTATGTTTTGATTTTACCTCTCATCCTGGCAGGTACTGAAAAGGAATTGGGAAGAAGCTGATTCCTCACCAAGGGGAATATTGTCCTTTCAGTCAGTGCTGGGAACTGGATGTCTGCTTGAGAGTGTGGAAAATTAACATGGTACAAAAGAGCAACTTGAAAATCCCATATTGAAGCAACGGTTCATGGCAAATTTCCCACCAGTTCCATGAGACACCAGAGCACATGCATGTGGAGACTCATGGCTCCAGCTCAATGCATGAAGAAGATTTCCAAGAGCTGCACAAGGAAGAGGAGCCAATGGAGATGTCATCCCTGCTCCTAGCACCATTTATCATGTGGCAGAAGATGCGTCCCAGATCGCCCCAGCCTGGCAGATGCTTGATAGGCTTCTGACATCGCTCTTCCACCCATCCTTCCCACACCATATGGCTCTGGGTCCCAGGAGGCCCTTTCCAACAGCTGCTCTGCTAATGGCTCCCTATTAATAGCAGGATTCTGGAAGGGCACCAGTGATGCCCCTCTTGAAGGTGAACCTTTCAGGGATGGATTTGGCTTCAGATCTTCACCTTCGCAAACAGCCCAGATCACCTCCACCACCAGCAGCAATGGTTTGGGTGGCACCATTTGACATGTGCTGAATGGCTGACAGTTAACGGCCACTGGCCATGTAATTTCCCAATCTTTCTGGGCCTCATATATACTGGGTGCCAACAATCCACAGAAAATGGAGCTAGCCTGAAGAAGGCTGGACTCCAAGAGGACTAATGTCTTGGTGTCTTCTCCTGACACACCACCATCCCACATCACCCACTGTAAGAGAGCATGGGATATAAACTGCTGGGACCGTTTGCTTCCCTGGGCTCTTGGCTCATGTCCCAGCTCACGCAAAACCCTCCTCTCCCTGGGCAGCTCCTGACAGACAGGAGCTGGCATGGGGAATCCTTTGCCTGTTCAGGAGTTGCATGGGTGATGGGTCTCAGTGAAAGCAGCACTGGCTGTGTTCAGGACAGAGCAGAAGGAAACCATCATGGAGTGGTCCAAAGGACCATTCACAAAGCTTTGGTTCTCAGATGATCTCAGAAGATCCCGACTGAAAAGTCCAAGCCCCAGGGCTGTTCCCAGCAAGTGTTGGGCAGCCCAGTCTCATCACAGTCCCATGTATTCTGGGAAGCCACCCAATAGTGACCTGTGCCTATAGTACTGGTTCACTCCTTGGGCACCTGGGAAGAGGGGCAAACAGATTGCAAAGTCCTAAAGAAGCTCAGCCTCGGCCTCGAGAAATGGTGTGTACTGTACCTCCAGCACTGGCAGCTCTGAAAGCCCAGAGTTTTGGGCATCCATGGGGGCTTTTGGAGTATGGTTAAGGAGGACATTTCCAAGGCTCACAGGAGTGCCTCGTGGGGCAGAGGGAAAAGAAAAGGCAGCTGAATCAACACCAGGGAATCAGTAACCCCTCTTACAAGCCATCCCCATCAGAGCAGAGTGAGACGTGAGAGCATGTCCAGAGCAGGTACCACCACCCCAGAGACATAGCAGTTGGAGCATCCCAGTGGGAGCCCTTCTTCTTCCAGGTGGTGGAGTCCCCCCCTGGAGCTCCTGTGTCTCCCCTGTCCTCGCTCAGACACACTGGACCCTTACTGGCCACCCCACACCACCTCCACGAGTGGCATCTCTGCAGAGCAGCAGCAAGGAGCATAGCTGCACATAGTGGGGTGTGTGCCTGGAGAACACGTGTCTCGCTGAGAAGCGCTAGCATATGTTGACTCTGTTCCTGGAGGCACCAAAAGCCACAGTCTTTAATCTCTATGAATAATTTTAGCCATGGAGATTCCAACGGCTGTTTCCTCCAATCCAAAGAAAGAAAGAAAAAGCAGCTTTGTAAAACATTAGCGTTCCTGAAACAGCAGAACAGCCTGACCGAGATCAGAGGACCAGAGAGCAATTAAGTCAGACAACTAATTACTAGTAAGTGGTGTTTCTCTGATGGATAATGGGTCCCTGTGTGCCAGAAAAGCATGGCCAGTGAGCTGTTTGGTGGGCAAGCTGCTGTCTGATGGGGCTGGGTGGCTCCTCTGGAGGGGCCTGACTCAGCCCTGGAGGTTTTCTGCCCTATGTGGGAATAGGTCTGGCACAAGTGGGGCTGGGAGAGTCCCTTGCTCTGCCCCAGGGATCATCTGAGGATTGAGCAGGATGTCCTGTCTGGACATGGTGGGGACAGTCACCAGGAGACATGACACATCAATCCATGCATGACGGGTGTCCTCCAGCTTTCCAGAGCTCAGACACAAACCTGGGCCCTTGAATTCCCAAACCAGAGAGGACACAAAGCACCTGTAAATACACACCAGCTGAGCCATGCGTGACCATATGCACTGAGTTGCAGATTATCACCTGCTCAAGGGGACAGAAGGGGGCTTGCATCACCACATCACTTCCCAGCTGCCTTTGCCTGGCTCTTGTCCAG
This sequence comes from Megaceryle maxima, assembly GCA_024605025.1. Taxonomy (NCBI): domain Eukaryota; kingdom Metazoa; phylum Chordata; class Aves; order Coraciiformes; family Cerylidae; genus Megaceryle; species Megaceryle maxima. The sequence goes on from JANHGN010015745.1 coordinate 8,297, forward strand.
GTTGTGACTGAGAAAGAGATGCTGTCTTCGAGTTACTCATGACTTTTGTCTCCATGCACAGATCAAGACACCAATGTGTGCTAACAGTGCTCACCCGTGCTGTGTCCTGGTTTCTGTCCAGGTGGGGAAGGAGGATGACAAGACCTGGATCTGCTCCAGGTCCTCAAGTTACTTCCCAAGGCAAAACTGGAGGGGCTACACTGTCCCTGTGTGCAGGCTGGAAGTCGCGGGGTAGGCAGAGCACCTGTCACCACCCTGACAAAGTGGCCAATTTGTCCTTATAACAAGCCATGGTGACATTTGCCCACTGCTGTAGCTAGTCTTCTGGTGATGGCAAGGTGGGACAGGGAAGGCATCCACGTGCTCCAAAAAGCTGCATAACTCATCATAATAAGGGGGAATATTAGGATGGTATCAAGCTGATTCACCTCAGCAAAACCTGGCTCAGAATCTCCAGGATCTGTGGGAGGCAGCAGCTTTCACACCAGACCTCCCTACCAGAAAATACCTTGGCCCAGCTTGGACCTTGCCCACCTGGGGAGCTGCTCTCCCCTCCAAGGGTTAAAGCAGGAGCCGTGCAGGGTAATAGAGTAAGAAATTTCACTTTGCTCCTATTTGTAGTTAAAAAAAGCACTAATTCATTCTAAATCTGCCTGAAAGAGCCTTAAGTGGTAATACGCCGATAAGACGACTTTATTTGGCTTAGCATCTAGAAAGTTTTATGTGTGCAAATGGGTGAGGATATCACAAAGGCTCATTTTCCCCGCTCTCTCTTTCTCTTGGACTGGGGAGCTGTCTGGCTTCCCTTCTGCTCTCCCGACAGCGGTGTTTACTCCCAGCCTTTTCCCCAGGCACAGGCACGAATGTTGCCTGCTTTTCAGCAGGGGATTATTGCTCAACGCAGGACCAACACCTTGTTTGGTCAATCCCCCCTTACCCCCACCGTCTCCCCATGGCCTCACCCCACCCCACAGGTCCTGGTGCTGCAGCCCCAGGCAGCCTGGAGCCATCCTTGAGCCTTTTGTGGAGTTTTTGTCTCTCGCTGGAGTGTCAGTCCAGGTGAATCAAGGTTGGTCCCTAAGCACACTCAGAGCCAAGGACAAGGCACAGCCTTGCAGGGATTCAGGGTGAACGGGGTGTGCAAACCTTCTTGCGAGATGTGAAGCATGCTAACACTGTGCCCCAAAATTACCCCACACAGTTTTCCAGGTACCACCCCCGCAGTCCTGGGGAAGATACATGGCCATCCATCTGCTTTGGCATCCTCATCCTCACTCCTCACCCCAGTAAAGGAGGAATTTCATTCCCTGGGGCACCATCAGCCTTTGTCCTCTGACCACTTGGTCACTGGGGTTGGAGGCATGATTTCATCCGGTTTGAGGTTCATTTACCCCCCTTCGTCTGAGTCACCAAAAAGTTGCTCCCCAGCAGCACCTTCTTTCCTCAGCCTGGCCATGCTCCTCTGCTTCTTCCAACCCAACTTTTCGCATCCAAGCCACCACCACAGTTGGCTCTTATGCAAAGCTTGTTATTTTACAGGGAGATTTCTCCACCTGATCCCTCCATTACTTACAGGGCCATCATACAAATTCCCAGCAGCTAATAAGGCTCATGAAGTGTTCTTGTCAAAGGTCAGCATGGCTGTGAAGAGGCTGATCATTAGGAGTAGGGAGCTGGCTGCAGGAGAATAAACAGTGTGAGTGATACTCGGGCCATCTGAGATTTGGCAAATTTCGTAAAGGTCAGTTATCAAATAAATGAGAAGAGATAAGAAATTTCAGCAAAATACCCCTGCTTCTTGGCAATACTTGATTGAGCATAAGGCTTGATGAATGCTATAATGGGTCTTATGTCTGTCAGTCTGGAGTTAATTTTTGCTCTCTGAATATGAACATGCTGACGGGGTTTCAAGCCTTGGGTCTCGGGCTCTGCCAGCAGCCAGGCTGCACGTTTGTCCCCCACAGCTCATTCAGGAGGTAAACACCAGCAGTGATTTGTAGTTAACGAGAAATAGTTAAATCAGTATCACTTGTGTCAACGGGAGAGTCGCTTGTTCCAGTAATAAACAGCATTAACTGGTAGATACCCAGCAAAGGCACAACCAGGGGAGTTCAAGTGGGACAAGCAGATCTGGCTGGAGGCACCCAGAAATGTGTTTGGAAGGAGCTGAGATAGTATGTCCTGATGCTTTTAAAATAAGACATTTCACTTCAAGACACGCAGCTCTCTTTGGATCATTTTTTTAACTGAAATGTTTTGACTTCTTTTAATGGATTTTTTTTTCTCAATAAAATTTGTCTGATTTTTAAGAAAAAAGAGGGTAGATAGGCCATAAAATAATGCTTATTGGGGGGATTTTGTTAAAACCCCTACCTTTTCCACTGATCTGCACTGATGTATTTATGTTTGTTATGTTTTTTTTCCTTTTGCATACTCCCAGACATGTCCACACTTTGGAAGAATTGCTCTTTTGGGCTGACACCAGCCAAATAACACAGATCAGCTGAGCTTGACTTTAATCCTACAGCAACTCAAAGAGAGGAGGGGAGGATGAGAAGAGAATGAAGCTGGAGGGTCTGCAGCAAGAAGTGTCTATAGGGACAAGGAACAGGAATCAGACCTTGTCCTGGCAATGCAGCCTAGGACAGGGCAGTCACCCAGGCTCTCAGGAAGCAGTTGGATGTCACCTGGACCTGTGAAATGCCACATGGAAAGTTGTAGAAGAGAAATTACACTTGGGTACAACATCCCAAGGAGGAGCATCTCCAGTGGCTGGTCCTACTCTGCAAAGCTTGGGTAAGGCTCCCAGTGGACAGGAGCATGTGAAGCCTTTCCAGTGCTCAGGAAAGGAACATCCTTCCCAGCTTCCTTCAATTGCTTTACTGGGATTGCAGCCCACAATGCCACTGGGATTTGTGGGTCTGTCTCTCTGGGGCAGAGCAGACCACAGTGCCAGGGAGCAATGGTGCTTAATAAAGCAATGCAAAACAGAGCGGTGAGGGACATGGCAAGGAGAGTTTCATGCCTGTTCTGAACAATCTCTGACAGCCCAGGAAGAATTTGGATTATTTCAGCTTGGTTTTAGCATTATTCCTATTCCATTTAGCTAAATAAATAGAGGCTGGGTTTAAACTCGTTTAATTGTGTGCACGCAGCCAACTCGCACAGCCTAAAGCAAATCGTAATTTTTATTGGTGTGGCTTGTGTTTAGAGGAAGAGTTTGCTACAAGATGAATGTTCAGAAGGTTTCCTACCCTTTCTAAAAGGGTCAGTGCTTCGTGTGGGAAAATGAGGGTAAGTGCCAAGGAAAACATAAAAAATAAAATAAAATTAAAAAGTCCGGTTTTCAAGGAGGTGCCACTGATTCATGGCAACATTTCACTTGTCCTGGGCTGGCTTTAGAGCCGTTTCAGTAGGAGACATGCCACGTCTGTCTGCATTTGGGATTTAACAGGATCTTTCTAAAAAGGTTCAAAATGCAAGAGCAGTTAGTTATTAAAATGGCAATAATGTGAAAATAGCCATTAAACAGATAATGTAGATTCTCCCATTCATCCCTCCATGCCCTCTTTCCCCCCTCCCTTTATAACAGCACAGCAGCAGAGCCCACAGGCAGTGTACAGTGTTGGGATGGCACGGGAGTGCAGAGACCCACTGGCAGCAGGTGACACCTTCATGGCTTTTCCCATGTGGAAGCTGCTGAGATGATCCAGTGGGGAGTTTCATCGGTTTATAGCAAACCCTAATCCAGCTGGATTAGAGGCAGCAAGGATACACCACCCCCCCCACCCCTGCATTCCCCATCACTGCCTGCCTATTTCCCTGATCTGGTGGGGACACCAGCCCTGCTCACAGCACCAGGGGGCCAAGCACCAGAACCACATGCCTTTGTCTTCTTCCATTTGCAGAAGAGACTGAATATGGGTATCTGTGGCAATTCCCTGGCTGCCTTCCTGACCCCAGCCACCTTAAGGCAGCGATTTGGCAGGAAAGCTTTCACCCTGAAGGGCTGAGGCTGGGTGGGGATGCAAGCAGCTGGTCTGCAGTCCAAGGGTACAAAGCACCTGCCCCTCAGAGCCATGGTGGAGCTGCTGGTATGGGCTGTGATAATCCGTCGGGAGCTTGATTCCTTGCCACACTGTTACTCACATTTGTTTACTGCAGGATATTCATCTTTTCGGCTCATGCTGGGGATTAATTAATGGTTATGGCTTCTGTGACCCTGTGATTAACTCATTTTCACATAATTGCTTGAAGACAAAACGATGTATTAGTAGCTTTTCTCCCTCCCCATTCCTGCTTCCATGGCCTCTGGAGGGACACAGCAGTCAATAAGAATTCAGTTTCTCCTTCCTATTTTTTTTACTTTCCCTGATTTTTGTGGTTTTTTTTTGGTTTGGTTTGGTTTGGTTTTTTGGCACACTAGAGCCAGATGAAGAAAGCCAGTGAGAATTGGGGTTGAGAGCATGTCCCACCAGAAGTCCAGCTGGTCTTTGGCTGGGCACAGAATCCTTCACCACAGCCTCCATGACAGATGCTGACCAGGTTTTTAAGGTTTGCTACCTGAGGATTACACTGCAGAGAGAATAGGGCTTGGCTTTGCCCTAGAAATGCTGCAACCTGGAGCAAGGCTAGGGTGATGCCTTGGCAGACTCCTAATGGAGTCTGGGAGTCTGATGGAGTCAGGGAGACTGGTTGCCCACCATGGTTTGGTGGCCTGCAAGAAGGTCACCTTGAGAAGGACAAGGATGAACCTTCCTCCTTCAGTACTAGGCAGCACTATGAGTGTTGGGGCTGCAAAGTCTTGGTGAATGAGAGGTGGTGAGACAGAGACCTAGTGCGTGTGTGATCCATCTCCCCCTGCACATTCCAGGAGACCTGCTCTTGCTAAGCGGTTAGTCACAGGCAAGGCAAATGTGTCCAAATCTTCTCTCCAGGATCTTTTCCAGCATGCCCTGCCTAGAAACTGCTCTTCACTGAAATGGGAACAGAAAAACTGGCCTGGTATTAGGACACAGTCCTTCACTGTGCATGGAGAAGCAGGGTCACCCCTTCTTGTATATCCATCAAGAAAAATAACCACCTCTGAGACCATGCAAACATGCTTGTTCCAGAGCCTTTAGCAAGCAGAAAGGCCTCCTCTCTGGACTGCATCTTAAACTGCCACTGCCAGGGGATTTAGTGCAGGACCTACAGAAACCCCACTGGCCCTTGTGGGCCCCACAGGAGAGGGACTGTCATGGTCCTCGTGACTACCATGGGGGACAGAGCCCACCAGCTTTGGGTGCCTTCACTTCCTGAGGACCAGGGATGGCCAGAATGGAGAAGAAGGTTGGGAGCTTGGAGATCCATCATGAAGTGACTTTGCTTTGCGCATTCCTCTGCCAAACCTGGGGCTGCAGCCTTTTCTCATCTCCAAGTCAGAGATTGTTTTTCACCATTGAAGAAGAAGCTGAAAACTCACTCTTTGCTTAATCCAGACTCCCACAGGAGCAGCTGACTTGCCACTGCTCTCTCCCCCCCCCAAACCCATTTCAATCTGAGATTATCGAGTTAAAACACTCAGCTGACAGAAATAATAAGCACTCAGCAGGCAGCCAGCAGCTCAGCTGGGCTTCCCTCTTCCCACGCCCTTAATCTATTTTTCAGAGAGTCTTCAAGCAATTTAAGCCAGCCTTTCAAAGCCAAGGAGCTTTAAACTTGGACACTGAGAGTTGTCCCCGCTTGTCCTCAACTCACAGCTCTGCTCCACCCCTGGCTGCCAGCAGAATGGGGGACAAGGCAGGAGAGAAGAACCATGATTTCTTGTTCAGGGAGATGGAATGTTTGGAGAGACAGGAGGAGGGGTGAGGCCATGAGAGACAGCAGTACCGGCAAAGTAAATGTGGAAAAATGTGACTATGGGGGTTACAGTGTTAGATTCAGGTTTCCCGCAAGGCAAGTTGGTAGAATGCAGAAAAGGACCCCCATGTGAAATGCTGCCTCAGGGTCAGCCCTCAAGCAGGAAAATCAGATTACGTGAGATAGAGAGACTTATCTCCTTCCTTTGATGGAAGGGAGGAGCACTGGAAAGGTGGTTTCCATCCACACATTGCGGGCCCAGAAGGAATGAGGATAAAGTTTAAATCAAGCAATTATTTCCTTAATTTCTTTCAAAGTCTCCAAATGTCTCAAATTGCCAGAAGGTTTTTTTGGGTTCTGGTTTTGTTTTGCCTTTTCTTTTCTCTTCTTTTACTTTTAAATCTCATTCTTCCTACCCCTCTTTATTGGTTCTAATTGTGTCATTAGTAATTAATTGCTTCAGAGGAAGACATTTTCCTTTTAATTAAAGGAAGAAAAGAGGAAAGCTGTAGCAACATGCAGGCACCATTCCACTTCTGGGCATGGACAGGATTTTCCTAAAGCAGTTTATCTCTCTTCCAGCAATTGGGGAAGGGGCTGGGACCAGCCTGGCTACATTTTCTGTGCTGGTGTACCCCAGTTTGGAGAGGTCACCCTCCCACCTCCTCACCTCTGACAAGGAGCTCTTCTGTGCCTTGTTCAAAGTATGGCAGGGAGTAAATTTTAACTCCAGGAGAGAGATGCTTCTGTGTGTTAATTCACATGGAGAAGGTGGGATGGATGGTGCAAAACCCACTCCAGTTGTGGTTCTTCTCCCACAAACCATGGAGAAAACCTCAAGCTCACCTGGTCCCCTTCAAACTTCTCGAGAGCTTTGCAGGAGCTCATCCCACCACTGCCCTGAAAGCTGAAGAGATAGCACAGCCTAGTGTGGACCCCAGCAATGTTATGTTGTCCCCACCGCTGGCTGAGGAGCCTTTCCCTGGCCACACTGGAGCTGTACCAGCCTTGGGGATGCCCAGAGCATCACTTGCTGATGCACCTCCACCAGGATCTGCTCTGTGGCTGGAGTGGGTCCCTCTCCCCATCTCTGTGCTCAACTGCTGCAAGCTGCCCAGCTCCTGGGATGGTGATGCAGGGAAACTGCACATCCTATCTCATCTGGCAAATGGGTAATTACTCCTCCTGCCGATGTTGCTGCTCCATCCAAGCCGATGTGGTGTTCCATTTATCATTGTTTGTGAGAGCAGGAAGAGAGGCCACCGCAGTGAATGGGAATCGATTGCTTGGATGCTGGCCGGGCTGGGCAGGCAGCCTGGGCTCTGGGTAATTGCAAATTATTCCTTTAGTGGCTGTACGCGGGAGAGTCACACTGGGCAACTTCCCAGCTACTGGGAGAACTGGTCTGTTCCCAGAGAGGAGGAGGAGCATCAACAGGATGTGATACAGGTCTTGGAAAAGAACAGCAGCCACACACCTTCACTGTGGATTTACTGATTACAGAATCACAGAATTATTTAGGCTGGAATAGACCTCTGAGATCAACAGGTCCATGGCCTATCACCACCACATTGGCTAGACCATGGCACTCAGCACCACATCCAGTCTTTCCTTAAACACCTCCAGGGATGGTGACTCCACCACCTCCCTGGGTAGTCCATTCCAGTGTCTGATCACCCATTCCGTGAGGAAGTGCTTCCTAAGATCCAGCCCAACCCTCCCCTGGCACAGCCTCAGGCCCAGCCCTCTCATCCTGGCACTGGCTGGCTGGGAGAAGAGCCCGACCCCACCTGACTACAGCTTCCCTTCAGATAATTGT
>JANHGN010015745.1:16056-30182 GCA_024605025.1 Megaceryle maxima
TCTCTCAGCCTCGAGGCTTTGTGGCACTTGCAGCATGGCCAGGAGGCAGTCCCTCCTTTCCAGTTCCCACTGCTCACAGGTCCTGTTCCCGTGGTGGTGTTCTGAACTGGGTGAATTGGGATGAAGAGTAGATACGGTCTGACTTCCTCACCCTCCCAGTAGTCTCTAGGATCTCCTGTCTTGTTTGCCTCTTCTGTAAACTGAGCAGCCTCTTTTTTCCATGGTGTGCATCCCAGCTTTTTCCAGTGCAAACATTTTCTTAGTGGCCACCCTTGCGCCTCGTCTGGTTTTGGTTTGCTGTGGTGTGGCAGTGACACTGCCTGTCCCCCAGCAAGGGTAGCGTGGGTGTTGAGAGGAGATCATCATCATAATCTCTTCACCCTGTGTTCTTTGGCTGTGGGTCGGTTTGTTTTGTTTGGGGTTTTTGTTTTGTTCTTATTGTCCTGACACTCTTGTTTTTCACTATCAAGCGGGGGCTCTCAGTGTGCTGGTGCCCCCCAGCTGAGCACTTGCTTGGTTGGACTCCAGTGATGCCTGCCATTCCAATGATTCTGTCTTGGCATCCTGTCAGCACAGAATTTCTGCTGCCCAGAAGGGGAGCTCTTTGTGCTGCTTCAGGAGCAGCTCATGGTCCCCTTGTTGGGGCTAACTGCAACTGCTTTCAGTCTGCCTCTGTAAGAAGAGGTGTTTTGTTGTGGGTAATCCTCTGGACACACCCTCCCCGCAGGGTGAAGCGCCTCTGGATGGTGACTCAACCCTTCTGAAGATGGACGCCTTTCTTCTGCGGCCTTGACAGCAGCAGAAGCCCAGAGAGCCCCACCTCATTTCTGAACAGCTCTGGCTGGACAGGTGACCTGCTGCTCAGCTGTTGTTTCACTGTTTTTCTCCTCCTCCCTGCTGAGTTCCCAGATGTGACCATTGGCTCCAGTCCCTGCCTGTGGCTGAGATGTGGGTGATCATCCCTGGAATTCAAGTTTATTTTGTGTTCTTAGGCAATGAGAATCCCTGGAAACATCCCAGGTGAGGTTGGCTAGTGCTCTGAGCAACCTGCTCTACTTGTAGATGTCCCTTGTCAGTGCAGGGGGTGGGGTTGGAATAGATGACCTTGAAAGGTCCCTTCCAAGCCAAACCATTCCATCATGCCATGATTTTGAAGGTCAAAAATATTCTCCCTCAAAGAGTGTCACAAAATAAGAACAAACTCCCAATAGTCTAAGCTTGATGCAACCCCATGTTACTTGGCCTACAAAAAGGCAAATAGAACAAGCAAAAAAATGTTGGTGGTCTTGGTCAGGGTCCAGATTCCAGGAAGGACACTGGTCTCCTCCGGGCTTCCTGACAGATGCTGAGTCTGCTGTGCTGCAGCAGAAGATGGGTGGGCAGAAGCCAAGCCTTGCATTTCTCCCCTGCTCCAGCCATCCCTGCCCATTCATGATCTCAGCTGACCATGAGAGTTACAAGTTTGGCATACAGAAGCTGACCACTGTCTATCCAGGTTCAGTGTGTTTCTTTAGGCCTGAAGTGTAGCCCAGCTGCCTGTCATTGATACTTGGGCCTGAAAATATTGAAACGATTTGAAGGTTCTACAGAAGAAACTGTAGGTGATAAGCAGCATTTTATTTATTTAATGCATATTCTGATTAGATTTGCAGAAGGAAAATTACAGAAGTCCAGGTATTATGCTTTTTGTACAGAAATAATGTAAAATGGGATTTAGGAGAATTATGACCAACCTTTACTCCTACATTGCTCAGTCATGAGGATATTTGAAGTATCTGACTCAAAAGAGTTTGACTTTTGCATTGTTGTTTTATATATATATATATATATAAACATTTCTCCTTTTGTAGACTGTACATGGGAAAACCAGCTTTGACCAGTTTCCCTCATCAAAAATGTGTCCGGTGAGGGAGTTCATGAGTGGTAGGTTTTGAATCAGCTTGGGAAAAGATACAAACTCTCTGAAGAGAGTCTTGAGCTCTTCATGTTCAGTGACAAAGTCAGTCCATCAAGTTTTGGATTCTTGACTGGTTATGGGTAAGAAGGAATCTTTATGTAAAATTAAAATAACTTTAGGTAAGATGGAAGTAGAGGTGATTTTATGTGCTAGCCTGGGGAGGTTTATTTCTTTATTGTAGCGTTTGAATATTACAGCATTTTGCAAAGGGGGTTTTCTGAGATTTTCAGGGTCACGTCTATCATTGTTATCTGTTTGTAAGGAATGACCCTTAATCCCTGCTCTCCAGTGGGACAAAGGCAGAAACACCCTTTGCACCAGTTTGCTACTGAAGTAAAACTATTCAAAAGCTGTTAGCTTAACTACAGGTCAAGTTCTGCCCAAACTTTGCCCGGTTCTGGTGACTTTCCCAATGTCATCACCAGGCCCATGGCTGTGAACCAGCTATGAAATCCTTCTCCACAGAGAGACAAAGGCAGGAGACTGTGTCTTCCCGGGAGGTACAACCTTCTGGCATGGTTTTGGAGAACTCCTATAGGAGGATTCTCAGGGGAGGACAGGTCAACGTTAGTCTGTCACCGGATGCATGTACTTAACTAGAAAATATTTGCTAGGAAACCAGACAGATCATTGGCCTTCAGCAGCCAGCAGTTATCAGATTTCCTGTTGTGACTTCCAAGCTGTGGGAGACAGAACATGAGACCATCAGTGCCTGGGGTTAGGCCATTGAAATCAGCAGCCTCAGTTCTTCATGTTCCCACATTTCTGTAGTGTTTGAAGAGACCTTATTTTCCTTCATCCTGTAGCACAGCATAAACAAGATCCTCATTAGAAATTAACGTTCACTCAGCTGACAGGTTACGTGTAGCCGTGTCGATGAGCTCTCCCACACTTGGCTGACCCTTCTTCGTGGCATGATTTGAACTCTTTCCTTCCTTTCTTTTCAGCATCATGGGACTCTATGCCTCTGTTGTCTTGGTGATAGGGAAGTTCATCCGTGAATTTTTCAGTGGGATCTCTCACTCCATCATGTTTGAGGAGCTCCCCAACGTAGACCGAATCTTGAAGCTGTGTACTGACATTTTCTTAGTGAGAGAGACCAGAGAACTGGAACTAGAAGAAGACCTGTAGGCCAAACTCATATTCCTGTGTCACTCACCAGAGACTATGATCAAGTGCACCAGGCAAAATACTGATTGATCTCTTTGGTGTCACACTGCGAATTCAGTTAATTTCATCTGAATTGTAAAGGATAAAAAGAAGCAGCAGCACAATGTTCCCTTAAGAGCTAAGCCTTTTCCAGTTAGGTAGCCATGGTTTTTTACTGAAGGGGTCCTGTGAGCTACAGCCTTGGGAACCCGTGAACTGCCTTTCAAATTAAGGATCAATAGTGAAGAAGGTTGGATGAGTTGTTGTTTTTCATGTGCCACTACTCTGCAATCTGGGGACTGCTTTGCCATTTAATCAAGAAGACGTTTGCATTGCTGTCTGGCCGAGTCAATTTTCCAAATGATTGTTGCAATGGAAAGAGAAAAGAGTGACCCTACAGATGACTCCAGTGTGTCTTCAGAACCCTTCCTGGAGCCACACAGAGCAGACTGTGCAGTACACTGCTGTACATCCCTGACGCTCACGCTGCAGCCACAGACACTGACTCGCCTTCGGGACACCCAGGGCCATAGTGGGAGCTGAAGACATTCCAGCCAGACCCATCTGTAGAACAGCAGAGCTCCTGATGTACAAAGGACACTGTGGACAAGCTTCTGTTAGCAAAAAGAAATCAAGGGACAATCTCTTGAAATGCCTTATTTTATTTGTACAGTCACAGAAGACATTTCCACCAACTATGAAGGACTTTTCTCAGGAAATTAAAAAAGAAAAATTAAGAAAAAAAGGGGGAACACTGAAGCTTGACACTTGGTCAAGGTCAGCTAATGGCCAGAATAGTTTTGGTGAAGTCTTGGGGTGTTCTGCTGGGCCCTTCTCTCCAAAGTTACTGCTTTCCATTAAATGTGAAAAGAAAGTGAATTCCATGACCTAAGGAGCTACTTCATCTCTCAGAACCCTTTAAAGACTGAACAGTGCATGCTTCTCTCTGCTCCCCATGATGTGCCTTTCCCCATTCCAGTGATTTAAGGCACCCATTGTTTTGCTGTTAGCTGACAATCTTCTTCCAGTGTTTCAGGTACAGACACCCTAATTACCTCCAAAATTTCCTGCAAATGGGATAAGCTATCCCGGGTATCTTCCCTCGAGGAGTCTGGGGCGACTTTCCAGTGTTTCAGGCTCCTAGAAAGGGGGACGGAGTATGGCAGCAGATGCCTGAAGGAGTCTTGGATAGGTTCCAGAGGAGGAAGATTCATTCAAGTAGGAATAATCACCCCAGGTAGCTTCTCTAGAAGGGGCTGGTGGCTGGAAGCTCTGTTACCTAAAACACCTGAGAAGCCATTGCAGGAGACATGGGTAAGGAGCTTCGGGAGATTCCAAAAGAGAAATTATTTTCCAAAAGGAAAATATTATCTTGGGTATCTGCCCCGGGGGAGTCTGGGACTGCTTCCCTGTACTTCAGAAACCTTGAATGGGGGTCAGAAGACACAGGCAGATGCCATAAAGTCTTGAAAACTTTCCAGAGGAGGCAGTTTCCTCCAAGTGGGAAAAATTATCTTGGGTATATTCCCTGGAGAAGTCCCCTGACCCGGGCTCCATCCCCACCCCGACTCCCATCTCCTGCCTGGAGTCCCTCCTGGCCTGACCCCATCCCCCCACCACACTTCCCTCTCCCTGACCAGGCTCCGTCCCACTGTCCTGGCTCCATTCCCATCCACCCTCTCCCTCCCCCTGTCCCAGCTCCCTCTCCCCACCTGCAGCTGCCCCTGCACAGCAGGATTTGCCCATCATGGGTAGGACCTTGCCCTGTGGTCTTATGGGGAAAGAAGCCCAGAAAGGGGCTCCTCTTTCAGCTGCTCCCTCAAATGCTTCTGGTTGCCCGTGGCATGGCTGGGCTGAGACGAGCACCGGTGCCTCCTTCACAAGGTAAGATCAGCCAGTCATGGCAGCGTGGAGGTTTTGCCCATCCTCTCAATCCTTCTCCCAAACAGAACTTGGTGTCCAGAGCCAGGGAGCTCCAGAGTGAGAGTGACACCACCCTTTATCCCCATGGGGATGGAGAAAGCCCATCCAGTGCATGGCTGTGTTATTTCTTCCTGCTCAATGGGCCAAAGCATTTCAAAGGGGTTCCCCAGATGCCCTTGGCAGAGAGCTAAGGGCAGGCTCCGCACCTCTCTGGCCTCTGCAGCACCCAACACACACCAGTTGTGCTTTTCCACCAAGCTGAGTGGTGCAGTCGATAAGCTGGAGAGATGGGGTGGCATCCAGAGGGAACGGGACAGGCTGGGGGAGTGGGTCCATGGGAAACCCATGAAGTTCAACTGGGCCAAGTGCAAGGTCCTGCACCTGGACTGGGGCAATCCCCAGTACCAGCACAGACTGTGAGGGAGGGATGACACACTGTGCAGAAGGACTGGGAGACACTGGTGGGTGACAAATGGGACAGGAGCTGGCAATGTGGGTTTGCAGCCCAGAGAATCCAGCATCTTCTGGGCTGTATCATGAGGGAGGTCGAAGGAAGGGATGCTCCCCATCTGCTCTAGTTATTAATTTATTCCTTATATTTTCCCACTCTGGAGAGCCCCGGTGCCACCCCACCTCTTTTTCCAGAGCGTAGGGATGTGTGGATGGGGCAAGCCCCAGCTTGGGGACCCTTCCTGCATGACTCTCCTGCCCCACTGTCTCTGTGGGGTGGTGACAGGGCCCCACAATACCCCATGCAGCTCCTCTGCCTGTTGCAGACAGGCTGCCCCAGGCAGGGAGGTCCCATATGGCTCGGGGGTCAATTTGGCAGGAGGATGCCTGGGCTCTGCTCCTAACCCTGCTGCTGCCTTCCTGAGGTACCCACAGTTGTTGGGGGTCCTTAATTCATACAATGTTTTGTTCTGGGAAGGACATCACCTAGTCCACCCCCCCCTGCAGGAAGCAGGGACATCTGCAACCAGAGCAGGTTGCTCAGAGCCCTGGCCAACCCCACCTGGAATGGTTCCAGGAATGGGGCAGCGACCACCTCTCTGAGCCACCTGGGCCAGGCTCTCACCACCCTCAGCGTCAACAATTTCTTCCTTCTCTCCAGTCTAAATCTCCCTCTTTTAGTTTAAACCATCACCCCTTGTCCTGTCCCAACAGGCCTGTGGGATCTTGGTTGGAAGAAACCAGACACTTATCAGGAACTGCCCTTGAACCATGGAAAGAGCGCAAAGGAAGAAGAATCGTGGAGAAAAGGCAGTGAAGAAAGAAGATAAAGCAGAGCAAAGTAAAGAAAAACAGGACATGGGGGGTACTGGGCGAGTTAGATGACAGCCAATCATGGAGTAGATTTAGGCGTGTGAACAGCGTGTGGGTATCGCGGGTATCCAGCCATCGGTGGTGGTGTGTGTGGTCAGTGAAGCTTGTGCTGTATAACCAAGGGATGTACAGGCAATAAAGGTCTTCACTTTATAACTCCCATGGAGTCCATTCTCCTCCAGCATAGGCCCAGCTAAAGTGTCTGTCCCCATCTTTCTGACAGGCCCTCACATTCCTGAAAGGCCACCAGAAGGTTTCCCTGGAGCCTTCTCCAGGCTGAACACCCCCAACTCTCTCTGCCTGGCCTCCCAGCAGGATTGCATCATTTTCATGGCCTCCTCTGGACTGTTCCAGTGCTGGACACAATACTCTACCGCGACGCAGATGGTTTCTTCCCGCTCTTTCTCACAGCTCTTCCCCACTTGTCACCCATTTCCACCGCCACCTCTCCCGGGTCCGGCTGCAGCAGCAGCAGTCAGTGTGACTGCAGCCAGCGCCATCTGCCCGGCCAGGAGCAGGCTGCATGGCTGGGAGCTGCTGCCTGGCAGGATGAGGTGCCTGCCCCTCGCCCCTCGCCGGGCTGAGGATTGGGGCTGCGGTGTCTGGATGCATTTAGCAGAGGTGCATGATGAAGCCGGTAGCCTCGGCATCCTCTGCCCACAGCTTGGTGATTTCAGTAGCCCTGAAACCCCTGAGCTATTGCGTGCTGTTGCTCGTCCCCTCCTTTGAAGCTAAGCCATCCCAGAATGACCTTGTGGCTGGCAAATGGGCCACGGACCAGCTTCTCCATCCAGCTCCAGCAGAGAGAAGGCTTCGACACCTTTTTTGGCTTCTCTGTTCCCTGCAGCCAGAGCAGAAAGACCAGACCAAGAGCTTGAAACGTTTTGCAGGGTTTATCCCAAATGGTGGGAACACCGAGCCGAGCTGAGGGAGGTTGGCTCTGCTCTTCCCCAGATAGCTTCTAGGGGCTGCAGAGGAAGGAGGGGAAGCAGCTCAGCATATGGAGCTCTTCCCCAAAGCTTTCCAGTGTCTCTTGCTCTTGGTGTTGTGCAGGTGACACCAACTGGAGCAGAGCCTACCCAATGCAGCCGGCCAAGCGACCCCAAGCCCTGGGTGTGCTGAGCATGGACAGTGTCAGAGTGGCCCAGTACCACCTACCCTGCTGCCTGCTTGGCCCCTGGGGTGCAGGGTATTTTCAGGTGGATGCTGCCACAGCTGGGCGGCTCCTGGCAGCAGAGGAGTCCCTGACCCAGGCCCCAGCTCGCGCGCTCTGGCTGTGGAGGGCACGTGAGAACGGGACGGGGCAGGAGATGGATGGGTGCAGTCACAGCATGGTCCTTAACTGCAGAGGAGGCTGCCTATGTGGCTGTCGGTCTGGGAAGCTCCACTAGATGTGTCCACTGGCACCATTCAGCTATTTCTGGAGCTGCCTCTGCAAACCACCCATGGAGCTGTATTTTGGCAATAGAATCCCCACAGCTATAGTCACACAACCCCTACCCGGCACATCTGGGCCATGGCCTCCCAGAGCGCAGCACAGAAGGAAGCCATAGTTGCCAAAGCTGGAATGGACCCTTGTGAGCCAGCTGAGCTTCAACAGTGACCCCAGCCTGCAGGTAAACGGGCTGGACAGGAAAGCAGGCAAGGAGGACTGGAGGATGGAGCACGCTGCCCTCCCCACGGCTGGTGCTTCTGGTAGGCTGTCCCCAGATCTAGGGCAGCCTGGCACAAGAGTGAGACCTGGCAGGCGCTATGGGAGCACCTGGCTGTTGTGGGCAAGCTCAGCTTAGTCTCTTTTGCTCTTTACTGCAGGAAGACTCAGCAGAGTCATGTGGTGCCATCCATGGGCTCTTGAGTGTGGGAAAGGGCCCCAAGGACCTTGGACCATCTAACCTTAGGTACATCAGTGGCTCTGAGGGCATCCAATGCCGTGACCTCCATGTATTCCCATTCCCCATGCTACAGCTTGTCCATCTCACAGAGGAGGTACAGATGCAGAGGCAGATGGGTCATCTCCTGGGACACAGGGAGCCACAAGACATCACCCCAGCAAGCCCCAGGGGTCCCTTACTTTGTGGCAGGGGATGGAGGAGAGTAGGAGAGTCTCTCTAATCCAAGAGTGTCACACCAGTGCACCCCCTGGGCACCTTATTGCCTTTGCAGGGAGAATGGATGGGATGAGGGCGCGGTGAGGAGGAGCTCACCTTCCTCGGCACGTCCTGCATGGCCAGATGCAGGGTGGTCACCTTCTGTCCAGCAGGGACTTTCATGAGCATTTTCTCAATGTTGTTCTCCAGCTGGTAGATCACCTGGGGCAGAGATGGGGTGGGACACACACACACACAGGGGGTGACCCTGCGTGCTGAGCCTGGTGCCTACCCAGGGTGTGCAGGGGTTGGATTAAAGCCCCCTGTGGGTGCTGCCACCCCAGAAAGGACCCCAGAAAGGGGTCCTGGGTACCTGCACCTGGATCTGTTTATCATCCATCTCAGCACCTGCAGCTGCTGCAGCTGCCCCTGCATCTGGGCCTGGGCCTGGACACTGCCTCAGCTGCTACTGCAGCATGTTGCACGTGTTCACATGGTCATAGATGTCGGCCTGGAGCTTCTCTTGGGCTATATGAATGGACACCTGACTGTTTGCCAGCTAGGGGCAGGGCTCGATGGGCATCCGAAGAAGGGATTCCTGCCTACAAAACTGCCCCCAGGGTAGAGCCAGGAACAATGGGACATTGCTCTGGGACATCATCATTCCCTTGGCAGGATGGGGTCTGGGAGAGATTTGTCCCGGGTGGAGGGGGGGGGGGGTTGGTTGGGGTAAGGGAGAGGTCAGCATCTGCTGATAGCAGCAGTGGGTCAGGCTTTGGCACCCTGCAGAACCCAGATCTGGGGCCGGGCGTTAATAAGACGGATGGGTGGCCCCGATGTGGGTGCTGGCAGAGAGCTCTGTTCCCGCCTGGGCAAAGGCAGCTCCGTAGAGCAGCCACTGTCAAAATCCTGGCCTGAGCCACCAAGTGAATGAGAGCAACATGGAAAAGTAGGAAGGATGACTCACACCATAAAGAGGCAGGTTGGAAAATTGTGTCAGGAAACCCAGATGAAGTGGATAGAGGTTTTTCCTTTAGCATTACTGAGAATCAGAATAACACCCAGGGTTAGAGGAGTCAGCCCATTTGAAATTTTGTGTGGGAAAACACCGTAAATTTAACAAAAGGAGAAACCCAAATGCTTCTAAAAGGGCAACCAGATTTCGAGCAATTATTTCTTGCCCGTGGCAAGAGTTCCCTCCATAGCTCCAGTGCCTCTGGGCTGACCAGGCCACCCATTTAAGCCAGGAGACCAGGCATAGCTGCGGACCTGCAATGAGGAGCCGCTGGCAGAAAAGTGGAAGGGACTTTGCTTTGTGCTACTGACAACAAACTGCTGAGAAACTTCAGGGGGTTTATTCCTGAACCCCCTGCAGGTGAACAGAGGCGGCCCCTCCAGAGACCTGGAGAGTTGAACAAGTTCAACACTGGCTGCTGTACAGACAGATCAGAGCAGAAGCATTTCTACTGACTTGAATGAAATTTGGAAACAAGCCAGAATATTATGTGAGGTACAGAGGTTCTTGCACTTGAAGAAACATGGCTGATGCCCTGGTTCCCTAACTTGAGTTTATGGGTTAAGAAATTGCTGATGCTATTGATAACAGTCTTGTTTGCCTTTGCATGCATATACATAATTTTTCAATGTCTTTTCAGATGTACTTACAATCTCCTAGGGACTTCTAGACTGAGACTAATATAAAATATATTTATATGAGTCTCAAAGGGGGGAGTTGTTGAAGACTAAAACACATCTTGTATTAGGGCAAGATGTTAAAATACTAATCAGAGGAATAAACATTTAGGATTCTTTAACAGGGACATCCTGGACCAATTAGGCCTTGAATCATAGAATCATAGAATGTCAGGGGTTGGAAGGTACCTCTGGAGATCATCAAGTCCAACCCCCCTGCCAGAGCAGGGACACCCAGGGCAGCCCACACAGGAACACATCCAGATGGGTTTTGAAAGTCTCCAGAGCAGGAGACTCCACAACCTCTCTGGGAAGCCTGGTCCAGGCTCTGTCACCCTCCCAGGAAAGAAGTTCCTCCTCATGTTGAGGTAGAACCTTCTATGCTCAAGTTTACAGCCATTGTTCCTTGTCCTATTGCTGGGCACTGCAGAGAAGAGATTGGCCCCTTCCACTTGACACCCACCCCTCAGATCTTTATAGGCACTAATAAGATCCCCTCTCAGTCTTCTCCTCTCAAGACTAAACAGCCCCAGTTCCCTCAGTCTTTCTTCACAGAGGAGATGCTCAAGCCCCTTAATCATCCTCGTTGGACTCTTTCCAGTAGATCCCTTGTCACTCTGAAACTGGGGAGTCCAAAATTGGACACAGACAATTTGCTGTGGTTTGTGATTGGAGGAGGGCTGAGGAGATTGGCTGTCCCCAGCGATGAGGAAACAGGCTCAGAGGTGCAGCAGGGAGTAGAGGAGTGTGAGGAGGTAGGAGAACATTTTGTGGTCCTGCACCCTGGGCTAAAGAGCTGATCCTGGCCTGGGTGGGGACACGTGCTGGCTCCTGCAGGGTGATACTGCAGCAAATGCGTTAAGAGAAATGTTTACTACTCAAATATGCTGTCCTCTGCAGTGGGCTACCCCCTTGGGAGCAGGTGAGCCTTGCACTGGGGGTCAAACTTATGGTAGGGAAGAAAATATTCTTTGCATATTGAGGGATATTACTGGGATATTGAGGGATCCCGGGTCTTCCTGAGCTCTGGCAGTTTTCTCAACTAACCCATCCTCAGCACTGGGATGGAGTGTTCCACCGAGTTCTCCCTCCTTCCCTTTGGTCAGAGTTTGACAGAGCAACAAAATACGAGACACAATTTGAGGCAAGCCATGAGGAAAAATACCATTACGCACTCAGCACTTTGGGAAGAGACAATGAACAGGATCAGATGGGCCACCGACCAGCCTCAGCCATTCCACATGCCCTCATGAAAGGTGACCTTCTCACAGGGGTGGGGGACTGACCCCTCCAGTCACACCATACAGGTGGCAGCTGCTGCCCCTCTGCCGCACCACGGCACCTCACATCGAGGCAAATCGATCTTCTACCAGCTCAAGGAAGATGCATCCTGCCCCTGCTCCTTCCTTTCACTCCTCTCTTCCATTTTTGCCCCATTTTTATTTTTTAAACTCTCAGGGAACCTCATATTAACTGCAGCTTGGAGAAAGTAATCAAGCTATTTCTAGGCAGAGAACTAATTTAATGCATGGATGACTTTAGCTCAAAAGAAGACATAAGGACACTCAGGCATCCTAAGGGAGCAGAATAATAGGGTAATTTGCAGAAGATGAGGAGAAAGGGGGAAAAAAGGGCCACTACTTCTTTTGCATAATCTTCTTTATAAATCTTCTTCTTTCCCCTGTCTGTTGGTCAGCACCACTGAGTCTCCAGACATCGAACGTCTGGTGACACACACCAGCATTTCAAAAGGGGCAAGAGCTCAGCTCAGCTCGGTGGGATTTCTGCTCTGGTGCTCACAAGGGTGGGGGAGGTGGGGCAACAGACAGGGTTTTGTGGCTCATTGGGGTTCAAGTGAAGCTTAAATGCTCTCAGCCTGTGCCAGAGGTGAGGAGGCAGTGAAATTTCTAGTGCCTGAGAGAAATTCCACTGTTTCCAATTGCTTAAAGGAAAGAAAGTGAAGGGAAGGCGGGAAAGGCGGGGAGACGCTGATCAGAATGTTTCATTCTGGTGACAAGACTCTAATATTTACAGCTGCCTGATTATATGGAATAAAAGAAATGTCAGCATGAAAATCATTGGACGTGAAAAAGTGAAGCTTTCCCTTCCAAATGTGTGGAAACAAGGATGTTTTTACTTTACCAAAATGGTCCATGACATTTTTTTCCTTTCCCTTCACCCTCCTAACCAACATTTGATTGAAAGCACCACTCTCTTGCAGGAAGCTTCCATTCTGAGAAAACCACCTTTCCTGTCAATAAAACTGTTCCTGCTGAGGATTTTCAAGCAATGTGCAAATCCATGGGGACGCTCAACTGCTGGGAATAACAAAGCTGGTGTGGCAGAGGCACCTATGGTCACAAACCTTTGTCCCTGGGCTGGACCATGGGCTAGGAAGGACTGGGTCCATCCAGCCTTACTGGCACTGGAGAGACCAGTACAGCAACCGGCAGCAGCCAGAGCAGCCTCAGGATGCATGGCTGACAGGGGTGCTCTCCTAGTTGCAGGAAGTTATTCACCTCTGTACTGGACACAGCAAGTTCTGCCATGAGAGTGGATGACTTTTCTTGCTTTTGTCCTGGATCAGCTCCTTTCCTGGGGCAAGTTCCCTTCCTGCAGCATTTTGGTGGGGATGAGGGAATTGCAGAGCAGCTGTTGAAACTCTGTGCAGGATCAGCTGCAGCAAGGAGGAGCCCTTTGAGAACAGTGGAATGTTCTGGGACATTTAAAGCTCATCTAGTCGAACCTGCAGGGAGCAGGGACATCTGCAACTAGAGCAGGTAGCTCAGAGCCCTGGCCAACCTCCCCTGCATTGTTACCAGGGATGGGGCAGCGACCACCTCTCTGGGCAACCTGGGCGAGTGTCTCACCACCCTCATCATAAAAAATTTCTTCCTTATATCTAGTCTAAATCTCCCTCTTTTAGTTTAAATCCATCATCCCTTGTCCTTTAAGTATTGAAAAGCCACAATAAGGTCACCTCTCATCTTCTGCCTCCCACTCCAATGAAGCAGGATCCAGGCACAGACTCACTGTAATCATCTTTCTGCATCCCTGCCTTGCTCCCTGCCCAACTCCAGCTGCGTTGCACCAATGTAGAAAAAAATGTAAATAGGTCAGAGTCCCATTTGTTGGTTATTTTACACTGAGTCGAGTCACCAGAACCGGCAGCTTAATGGATGGATCTCACTCGTGAAATTATCCAGCACAAAACCATGTGTACCTGCAGGGCACAGAGGCGTGGTCACACCAGGAGGAGAGGAGATTTGATCCCATCACCAGCAAAGAATGGAAGAAAAGAGTCTGTTCCTCTCATCCTCTCTGCTGTTTTCCTCATTTGTGGCCATGGCCATGTGCTGGCCCAGGAAGAGCTCACTGGCTGTATTCCTCCTCCCCAGTTGTGCTACAAGGAAGCAAGAGACCAGCCTGGCTCACCTGGCCCAGCCTTTTATTTGGCTGGGCTGGAGGCTGGGCTTGCAGACAGCTCAGGGATGTGCTCTCTAGATGCAACTCACGTCAATATGGACAGATAAAATGTGAGGGGCTAGAGTTCTTTAGGTCATTTCTTACCCCTTTTAGCAACTGAAAATAGATAGAGGAAAGGAATGTGTATGGGGGAGCAGCTTTACTCTGCAAAAAGCCTTAAGAAGCAATTTTCCGTAATGCACTTATAAACTCTTCCCTGTTGTTGGCAAAGGCTCCCAACATAGCACAGAACTGTAGAATGGTTTGGGTTGAAAGGGACCTTAAAGATGATCCAGTTACAATGCCCCCTGCCAGAGGCAGGGACACCTCCCACTAGACTAGGTTGCTCCAAGCCCCATCCAGCCTGATCCTGAACATATCCAGTGATGGGCAACCTGTTCCAGTGCCTCACCACCCTCAGAGTGAAGAATTTCTTCCTAGTTTCTCATCTAAATCTCCCCTCTTCCAGTTTAAGAGCATCACCCCTCATCCTATCACTGCAAGCCCTTGTAAAGAGTCCCTCCCCAGCT
>JANHGN010015745.1:30282-60784 GCA_024605025.1 Megaceryle maxima
CTGCAAGCCCTTGTAAAGAGTCCCTCCCCAGCTTTCCTGTAGGCCCCTTTCAGATACTGAAAGGCCACAATAAGGTCGCCCTGGAGCCCTCTCTTGTCCAGGCTGAGCAACCCCAACTCTCTCAGCCTGTGCCACAGCAGAGATGCTTCAGCTCATTGTTCATCGTTGTGGTCTTCCTCTTGACCTGCTCCAACAGATGCAATGGAGCATGCAGTATGTGAGCTCATTGTAATGATAAAGCCAGCCCATCGTTGAGATGTTCCCACCCCAGCAGCCCCCAAGGAGGCAGCTGGGACTCCCCGGGGGCTTTGAGGGTTGGAAAACCCCTCTCATGGCACCGAGAGAGATGCTGCCATACCTTGACATCACCTAAACTACTAAACTAAACCAAGTCCACTGCTGTATGTGCTGCTGCAAACACTATATCCTGGCACAGCAGAGCCTGTGCAGTGAGTGTCCCAAGGCAAGACACTCGCTCAAAGCGATATCCCCTGTCTCACCCCAGGCACTAACTTAATGCTGGATGCACATGCAGAGGAGCACGTGGGTGCTGGGAGGGGGAACTGTAGGGAAATGCATCCTGAGGTGGGCTTGGAAAGACCCTGTGGATGGAAAGTGAGAATGCTGAGAAAGAATCATAGCATCTTATTAGTAAAGACCATCTAAGCCTCTAATTAAAATTTGCCTAATGACCTGACTGCTTCGTCATTTTCACTGTCAGAGATATTAATTTAAAGTGACAGGCACTTAGGCAAAGAAAAAAATTAATTTCTCCTTTAAAAAAAAATCAAAGCAGGAGAGCATGGATTTGGCTGCACCCCCACCCCCACAGTCCCACCACAGAAGGAGCTGCAGTGGGGCAGGTGTCAGTGAAGATGGGAGGAGGAGGAGGAATGAGTCACACAGAGCAGTTGTTTCTTACCTTTAACCCCTGCCGGAAAGGGGCCCAGATGATGTGATCATACTTCCACAGAGAGAGGGCCCACTCTACCTTGGTGGCACCAGTGATGGCTGGGTAGGGTTGTCTCAGCATTGTCAGTGAGTGACATGTCCTGCAAAATGCACAGAGACACCAACAATCAAGTCCAGGTTTTCCTCAGACAAGGGAAAAAATATTCACGATTCCTCCCCAAACCCTATCCCCGTTCTCCACCTTTTCACTGCAAAAGGACATCTGATATTCTTCAGCCACAGCCCCGTGTCCTCAGCAGATGCTCTGCACCATCCCTGGAGCTACATGCCCTTCTCTCCTCACTGACACCCAGCTCATTTTCAAAAAGTCCACCTGAAACACTCAGACCTGTCTCAGCAAAATTGCTTCCACCTCTCCAGGTCACCACAAAGTGGAAAGAGGAAGATATCCAGAAAACAACATATTGATGTCCCAGCAGTCCCTGTTCACCATCCACAAGCAGCTCCTGGGTGCTCCCGGGGACATGGATCCATCCCCGTGTGCACCCCCCACTGCGGCCCGGCCTCTGCACACACTCCCACCTGAGTGACGAAGATCTCTGAAGATCTCAAGCCTTCACTGTGGCCCAGCCCACGGGACAGCAATGCCGAGCCATTCCCCAGCCACCTTTTTCCTCTCCCAGCGGCCGTGCCAAGGCCAGTGTGCGCAGTCTGGGATGTCACATCTGCAGTATTCCTCCCCATCCCTCGCTCTTTGTTAAATCAGAGGCTGTGGTGGATTTAGTGTTCAGTGTCGGTAGTCCATACCTCATCGTTCATGCCACATTGATTCTCAATTCCAGCCCTGTAGATTATTTAATTGGGCAGATATCCCTTCAATTTTCTCCTCCAGCAATATTATTGATGGCTGAAGTCTATCCATTTCTTTTCATGGCGCTTCAAAAGGAGACTGTTAACAATTATAACAATAGTCAAATACTTTGCTTTAAATTGTACTTCACAGCCCCAAATCTCAAACAATCCATTAAGACTGTCTTGGAGGTATTAATTGTCCCAGGTTCAGTCCAGAGATAGCCTGTGCTGCCCTTCGGGCTGAAATCATTATTCTTCCCTCTCCATTTCCCTCCACGAAGTGGCTTTTGAGTTGTGAGGCAGACTGAGGACTGTGCCTCCATGTAGATCTCCCACAGGAGCTTGCAGCACAGGGCCACCATGGTCAGCTGGTGGCCCTGGTCCCCAGCTCTCCTAAATCACAGCCACACAGCCATCGGGGCAGGTGCTGGGACTGGCCTGCAGGAAAATAAACCTCTTGCTTTTCAAGCCCCTGTGAGCCTGCGCTGACCATGGGAATCAATAGGCCAAACATCCCCAGTAAACCCCCACTGAAGCACTGGGCCATGGCTGGAGGTGGTGAAGAGAAACAGTGACATGTCCCAGTTAAGGCAGCAGAGATTCAGGATGGTCTGTCTGCCTCTTGTTCTCCCTCCCAGTTCCCTTCCTCACCAGTGTTCAGTTGAAGACTTCCATGGAAATAAGTTTTCCTTGGCACTCTGTATCCCCAGATCCTCTGGGCTGGGAAAGACCCAGACTCAGATCCCCTGACTCAGCTGTGTGGGAAGGAGACCAAAACCATCCTCTGCAGGCAGAGATGGAGACAGGCTCCTGGGGAAAAGGGCCACCAGGAAAAAACTTCTGCCACTGAAGGAACACTGCTACCCCCCGGCTTCCTCTGGAAGGACCCCAAAATACAACCAGTGTGTTTTCCAGCCCCCATGAAAGTGGGGAATCTGAATCTCTCCTCTGGGCTGTTTTGTAAGGTGTATTATTTGGAACTTGTTTTGTTTTGTACACGGACAAAGCCAGATCGCTGCCAGCTTCATTGACACATGAGATGGTCATGCTAAAGAAAAAGGTGCTCTCTTTTCCCAGCAAGTTCCCAAAGCTGCTGAGGTCCTCTCCTGGCACTGGGAGCACCCAGGTGCTTCCAGAGGGGCCTCCCTCTCCTGCAACACTGCACAAGGAGTTCTGCTGTGGCTGTCCTTTGCCACAGGTGGAGGGGCTAAAACTGCTGGGAGCAAACTGGCAAATCACTTTGAGTCCATTGTTTCACCTCTCCATCATCCAGTGTCATACAGGGGAGGAAAAGTTTTATTTCAAGCTTTATCCTTTGTTCTTAATTTTTGATTGATGCACTCTCAACATTTATATTATCTGAAAATTAATATTTTACTATAGTATAAAAGTTGAGATTACATGAATTAATTATATTTAAATGTTATAGTGAATACTTAACTTGCAGGGTAGAATAGCCAGTGTTGGAAGGAAGCATTTTGGCTGTCTGGGCTGGGCAGATCCCAGCAACTGTGATCCCTGACTGCCTCCCTTTCATTCATCCTTTTCCTCCTTCCTTCTGCATTTTCATGTGGAGGGCTGGAGAACAACAGGTCTGTGGCTCTGAGCTTTCATCCCAGTAGCTCTCTTGCAGCCATCTCACAAGTCCTGTAGACCTGTTTTCTCACAACATGATGCCCCTGTGACCGCATCCAGCATCAGCACCATGATGGGGCTGCCACTGTGGCAGAGAAATACTCACCTCAGCAAGCAGGGCTCTGTGGAGAACACTCCTATTGCTGCTGCTAATTACTCTGGGGCTGCTGGCCTTGCACCATCTCATTAATTACCCACAGGTCACAGCAGCGATTCTTCCCATATGAAAGCTGCACTAGTAATTTCATGTTTCAAATGAACTCTGGGAGCACCCTGCAAGTCTTTCTTTGCCAGAGAATAGTGTAATATCTATAATTAAATGCAATGGGGATGGTCTAACAAGAGAGCGCTGAGGAACTAAACAGAGATGGCTGTTCTGTTCAGACACCCAGAGGGATTCCCTTCTCTGACAGGGTTTTGGGAGGTTTGCTGGTCCAGCACCGAGATGGGAGCCTTGACTGTGTTGGTGAAACAAGGTTATGCTCAGAATGATGCTGTCCTTGGCAGGGTGTTCTCATATAAATGCATCCAAACCACATCATGCTGTGAGGTTATGGGGTGCAGGGACAGGACAGAGAACTGCAAGAGCAAGGAGATGGTGGTGGCCAGAGACTACTTCATCTCTCCGGCACACCAGCCCCATCCTTTGCTCCTCTGAATGCATCTGACCCACCTGTACAAGGCACTGGTTTGTGTTGATGCATCAGCCTCACACTGTCATCCAGCCCCTGCTGAGAGCTCTCCTGGGAGCTGAGGATGAGTGTAGTGAGCCAGGGAAGGAGGAGGATGAGGAGCCCAGAACCACTGCAACCTCAAGGTGACTGGAGACAAAGATGTTTTTACAGGGAGTACAACACCAGAAGTTGTAAACCATCTGCTCCCAGTTGCCCTGTATTCAGCAAACTAGGGCACTGCTTTTTCCTACATGTTAAATATAGTCCCTTCAAACAACAACCACCAACCAAACAAAAAAACCCTCAACAACAGCAAAAAAAAAAAAAAAAACCAGAACAAATCAAAGAAAGCAGATGAGAAAATGAGAGGAATATCAACAAAGACTTCACAGAGACCAGAGGGTGCATTGTGCTTTTCCCACTGCACCAGGCCCCTTCCCCGATTTGCTCTGTCTTTGTCTTAGATTTTGGGGCAGAAATATGCTATTCCTGTGTTTCTATAGCTCTGGAAGTAGGCATATGCATGCATGCAAGCACACACTCCCATGCATGGGTGATCTCTGCTAATGGAACTGAAAGCATCAAGCCACCCTTCTTGCTCCTCTCCTTTGTGGTAAAGGTGAGGAGGAGTAGACAGGTCAGAGGACTTGGGTTGAACAGCTGGGAGCTGGTTTATAGACAGATCCCCCTGGGGAGAGATGGATTCAACTGCCTCTGGCAGCCTCTCTGCCCTAGGACTCCCTGCAGCAGATCCAGATCCACCACTGGAGCTGGTCTATGGCAACCTCCATCCCTGCCAGGTCCCTGCCTTCCCTGTGGTACTCACCTACAAGCCATGATTTTCCCAGCAGCAGGTCTCAAACCCAGATTATTTTTCCTCAGGTGTGACCAATGGCCCCTGCAAACCCTTTTGGGACCACACCGATGATCACGGAGCTGGGCTGTAGGTAGGATTTGGGCACTCAGTTCCTGGCCTGTCTTCTTCCACAAACCCAAGACGACCTGGGAGAAGATGTTTTTTCCTCTCTGAGCCTCTGCTTCCCTCCCCATCCAATATTAATTTACAGCCTCAGCTCTCCAAAGCAGTGCTGGTCTTTTGCAGGGCTAATGTGCAGCACAAAGCTCAAACATATGGACCCACTGCAGGCCACACCTCGCTCCCAGCAAGTGGGTGCCCACAGCTGGGCAGGCTGAGAAAATCCCATTTGCAGGATATGCACAACAGCTCTAAGTGATAGAAATCCTCCTTCCTTGGCCAGAGAGAGAGAGGAAAGGGAAAGAAAGATGAAAAAAAAAGCTCTTTCTGGGGAAATTAAATTGGACTTCAAATTTACAGGGTCTTCATTTTGTTCTGGTGATAATGAATTAAGCTCTTGCTGGCAGTTATATTGCTGCAGAAATAAGTACTGGTTAAAAGCACTTTTGGAAACTATGACTTTCATTTTAAAGCTGCCACAATTTACATTTAATCCATTCATTAATTCATTTATTTATGCTCCTCAGGTACAAACCTCTCATCTCTCCTTTCCCAGGATTCACTGAAATGCTGGTTTTAACCCAAAACTAGTTTCCACGCAGACCCAGGGGTTGGGGCAGAGCACATTTCCCTTAAAGTACTTTGCTCAGCTTCACACAGGGCTCTCCAAGAGCTCTGGTTTGGAAGCACAAGACCAAATCTTCACCTTTGATGGACTGAAAACACATGCAGATGTAAAAGATGTACCACGGTCTCAGCAGTGACCACTTCTGATAGCTGTGGAAAAGAAGCCACATCTATCGGGCCTCCTAACAGCACTCCAGATCAGATGATCCAGAAAATGGGCTTTTGTCTTTGCACAGCAGGAGGAAAACCCCAGTGACTGTATTAATATTTTGTCTCCCTCTCACTAAGGATCTCCCTGCTGATGTGGAACAAGCCCGCACACTCCTGGCCACGGAACATTGGGTGACTGAGACAAGAGTGTCCAGTAACAGGAAAAACTGGCAATCAAAATCCCACTGCTTCTGAGGACACCCTTGTCCCCACAGCCCTGAGGAGCATTCATGGGCAGTGTCCACACTGCCACCCCATTAACAAGAGTCGTTCCCCCCGGCCCTGCTTCCTGATGGCCTTGCAAGGACAGAATGCTGAACGGGAGCCAAGATCTGGAGGTGAATGGCTCGTTACCTTGATTAACCAGAGACGCAGAAAATGCTGTGGCTTGCAATAATGTTACCTCTTGCTAGGTGCCCCTGACCTGCATGTGAATCCAGCCCCCACCCTCCTTCCCACGCACAGACCATGCTTTCCACAGCCCCTTGCACAGATGCACTGTCAATGTTTTGCTTCTTCCTGTGCCCCAGCTCCTCCAAAAGCATACCTGATACAGGCTTCTGCTTCACAGCACATATTCACAGTGGTTTTAAGCAGGGTCAGGCTTTCAGAAACCAAGCCCAACTCTTCTATCACCAGAAGATTCCGCCATCTTCCCTCGGGCAGGCTCAGGAGGCTGACCTGAGCTGCAGTGGTGTGTTGCACGGATTTGCTCCCAGCCTGGGAGTGCACAGACAGGCTTCCATGTGCGGCCATTGCCCCCACATCTCACAGAGAGTGGAAGCGAGACCACAGCTTGGCAAGGGTGCCCCACAGAGAGGACATTGCCTCCTGACAGCACCATGTATCTGCTCATCGCCTGCATCATCTCCAGAGCTCTGCAGCATGGCGCTGCACTGGGATTCTGAACCTAGAGCTTCAGGGAGGGTCAAACCCATGTGAGATCCCGCTCTCAGCCTGCAGCACATCACACCTGCCAGTTCCCATGTGTGTAAAAGCGTTATAATTCCTGCTTGGTCCGACAGCACAGCAGCCAGCACACTCTGGCACTGCGGTCTATGCACCAGGAGGGACCCATCAGAGCCTGGGACCAGTGGAGGCTCTGCCTGCCCATGGCAAAAGATTCAGAAGAGGAGAAAGGGGGGAAGAGACAGGCATAAAAAGGCCTGCACAGCCCCTCTGTGCCAGGACCTGCTGATGCTATAGGGCAAGTAAATCCCTCTGCCCCTTACAGGACATTTCTGCAGGAGGTGCCTGCTCCACAGCAAGCAAGGTTCCATCTCCCAAGGACATGGCTACTGGTTTGCCTTTGGCAGCCCCAATCCCATTTTCACCAGCCTCTGGCATGGCTTTGTGAGGCATCTGCTCCTCAGTGGGTGTCTCGACGCAGACATTGGCTCCATTAGAGGCCATGGAGCCGCTGTGCTCCTGCCAGCCACCAGATCCCAAACACTCCTGTAATTTATATGGCAGTTTTCATTACTTCCCTTCTCCAAAGACTTGTTCAATAAATTACCAGTTTATGAATTCCAAAGCACTCTGAACAGGCTGGAACAAAAGGGAAGGGAAAAAAATACTGCCCAGAGCAGCTCTAATGGGACAGCTTTTCAACCTGAAAAGAAAGCCATTACTAAAATTATATCCCCTCTCCCCAGTGCAGATAACTCTGCCTTCAAGAGCCAGAGGACAGCACCACCCTCACTGTTATTGTAGTGCCCAGAAGTACCAGTTAAGCTCAGGGCATGGAAGCCCCTTGTTACGCAAAGCGTCATACAGATGTTGCAAAAACATCTTCCTGCAAGAGCTGAGACACCCAAGAGCATGGGAGGCGGAGGAAAGGTCTTAAGAGATGGCTAAGCAAGAAGAGAAGTCTTAGCAATTTGGCCAGCCACAAACCCATTGCTTTGCCTGCTCCCATGGGCTGGATTTCCTTTAGCAGCATTACTCTTGTTCATGGGACACCCTGTCCTTCCACCAGCACTGCTGGTAACTGCAACGGTAACTGGAGGGCATCCCTCAGGTCAGCCTCCAAATAGAGCAAAGTTTGTGCCTTGCTATCCCCCCTCAGAGCAGCAGACACCACAGAGGGACCTGGTAGGTCCCTTAAATCCCATCTGAGAACCTCAAGTGGCAGAGGGAAAGAGGAGAATCAAAAACAGGGACTGATGCATTCATCAGAAGAACACGATGAATCACAGATGAACAGCAGGGGAGTGGGAAGGCTGCTGCCTGGGTGAGCTGGATGGAGCAGGGTGGAGATGGCTTGCTGCAGATGCAGAGATAGGACTTTGGCCAGAGCTGTGATCTGCCCTTTTGTAGCCCCATCTGTACCTTGATTTTCCCACAGGCTCAAAAGCAGCTCCTGGAATGCCAAGCCAGGGTCAGGCACAGCAATGCAGGCAGGCAGGAGGCTCCATGGGTGGATGGAGAGTGCAGAGAGAAAGCCCCTGCAGTGCTGCCTCTGGAGCATTTCCACTCTGCTGGGCAGCAAATGTGGGGAACAAAAAATTAAAAAAAAAATAAATCAATAACCACCACCCACTGTGTCTCCATCTGCCATTGATTTATGGCAGTACTGAAAAGCCTTGCTGTCCACAATTATTGGGCAGTCAGCTCCTATTTTCTGTGATTTCCTCACCCCTCCTTTCCACCCACCTCCCTGACGGATCCCATCCTGTCACGTGCTGGCACTCAGGGCTCTGATGGCTCCCAGGGTACTCGGTGGCAGGGTCCCCGCTCTGTCCGGCCCCATGGTGGGATGGTGATTGCTTGTCAGGCTCAGGTCTGATTCTTCTTGGGCCTGGGATAGCAACTGGAGGGCAAAAGTAGGAGCAGGGATGTGGGTGTCTTGGACACAGTGCAGCAAGTGGGGAAAAGAGCAGTCAGGTGGACTGCAAGTAAAGCCAACCAGAAAATTACATTTTGCCCTGAGCTGCTGGAAATTCAGCTTTATCTCACAAGAAACCAAAATCTGAGCACAAGAGGATTTCCTTTCTAGCCTTCTTGACAACTTTCACAACTTGATTTTACTCTTCTGGCCATTTCTATCATATGTCACACTGACCCAGGAGGTCAGATTGATCCAGTCATCCAAGCTTTGCAAGATCCTGCTGGGTGAGTTCCCAGAGATACACATTTCATTATACCAGTGTTTCCTCGAGGGAAAAAAGGCTGTGTCAGAAAATAATCCGGCGTCTTAAGAGTCAGCAGTCTGGTGCCTCCATCTGCAGAGTCCAGCCCAGCCACCTCCACCACCCTGCACCAAACTGGGGACACTTCTGTTGGACTAAAGTGCACTGCCTAATTCCAGTTCCCCGCCTGGGATGTGCCTGCTGGCTCCTGCCCAGCTCCAGCTCCCTCATGCTCCAGATAAGATAAACAGTCCTAAAAACTGAGGCATTAACATTGTCTCCTCAAGCCAGGCTTGGCTTTGTCAAGGGGACCCCACTCAAGCAGACAGGGCTTGGATGAAGGGATGCGAGGTAGTTCAGCTCAGGGTAAGTTCTCAGCACCAATCCCTTTAGCTGTTGGTTGCTCACATGCAATGACGCTGGGTTCTGGTCCAATGGTAGTGGTGGTGTTTTCTCCAAAGACCCCTTGGAGACCAATGCTATGGAAGAGGCTGACGTAGAGGATAGGGGAATAATCAAAGGGGTGACAGGAAGGAAAAAGCGTTTTGAAAAACCAAGCTGGTGTGATACTTCTTATAGGAACTGCTGGGAATATGGGGGCCAAGCTGTGACCCACCTCTCTGGGAGATGAAGCTGCAATTCTTGCTGTGGTACTTTTATCATTTACCCTATGGAAACCACTTCAATGACTTTGGTCTACAGCAGAGTCTGGAAAACAAACACTGTTTGCAGCCAGAGCAGACAAAGCTGGATGTGAGAGCTGGCAGGTTTATGTTCATCTCAACCCATGAAGCAGTGATTGTTTACACTTTGTTTTGTTGAGAAAGGGAGATATTATGGAAGGTCTGATTGCAGAAATAAGCCCTGAATTGAGTACTTTGATGCAAATGAACTTGTGATTTAAGTGAATGAGCAAATGAAAACAAGCCTGCAACTGAGGATCTTGATTTCAAGAAGAGTGGACATCAAGAAACAAAAGGAATTGGTTAGCGAGGTCAGCTGGACACAAATATGCAGGATGCATGGAACTGCATCAAGCGAAAAGGTGTTAGAGTTGCCAGAAATTCCAAGCAGGAGGAAGAGAAACTAAAAATAAAAGCTTGCAAAGAAGAACTTGCAAGGCGATGGGCTGAGCAGTCAATTGAAGAGAGGTGTTAGGAAGAAGCAGGGACCCTGTACAGACCAGAAGAAAAGAGTCCTGGAATGGAGGTCACAGGGGCCACCAAGTTTTCAACAAAGTGAAAATTGCATCAAGTCAGAGTTAGACCTTGCAAAAAAGGTGTTGAAACAAATAGCTAGTTCCAGAGCCTCGGAACCTTTCTGGCTTAAAAAAAGAAAGAGCAAGAGTTGTTACATTAGAAGAATGGAGAAAAGATTAAAGGACAGCTCAGGACACATCTCAGCACTACTTGACCTCAGCTTTCAACCAGGGTGAGGTTGCCCATGGAGGTAACAGACATATCAAGAAGTGTGAACGGGGAAGTGGGAGATGGGAGCAATTCCCTGGAGTGGTGAAGAATAGGCACAAGGGAAAGCATTTCTGCTGGCATTTATTTTTATTACATCAAGATAAAGTATTATTGGTTTGGCGTACAGCACATGTGGGGGCTGTATTTAAATATAAGACACAAGCCCATTAATCTGATCTCGTAGAGGATGAGGCTTCACAGCAGATTCAGACAGCAAGGCTAATTGAAAGTAAGTAGACAACATTACAAGGGCTTAGCAAGGGGAGATCATGCCAGACTAAGTGGATTACCACATCCTCTTTATCTGCAGGATCAACTCTTCTCATCCTGGACAGAACTAAAGCACCTGAAGCCAAAGACTACAGGAATACATAGAAGAAACATTGCATGGGCTGGGACAGAGAAAAGAGAGAGACGCAGAAAAGATGAGAAACTTCACCAACCTGACATCAGAAACAATACCTCAAAGGCAGCTTCAGAACATCTGCAGTTGGGAACCACCATATGACCATGGCAGCACCAGAGGGCCACTGTCTGTATGTAGGAATCCTCCTTTTATTTGATCATTAAAATAAAATTCTCTTAATCTGCCTAAGGCATACAGTGAGACCGAGCCTGCTTAGCATTTTGAACAGAGCCCTTGTTCCCCAGGGGAAAATTCAGATGAGACTGGTTGCAAAATATGAAGATGGGATATTGTACTACAAGACTTGAATAGTCCAGAAGTCGAATGAAATTGTAGCATAACAGCATGAGGTGTAAAGCCAAGTACTTGGATTAAAATTATGCTTCTCTGTATTTTTGCCAGTCCCTCAGAAAGGGCCAGGTTGATTGAAGGAGGACTATAGGACAACTTTGCCTCATGGCTGTGAATGAGGCTAATGTAGTCTGGGTACACAGAGGGGAAAAGCACAGCCCACGTACAGGGTAAGGAGTAATGCTGCTCCAGGGAGGAGACACCACCTGGGATCTGGCCACCTATGATCTGCAGGAAAGGACACCATGAGGAGGGAGCCTGCGTTAGCTAAACAAAAGCCTAGAAGGAATATCACCATCAGACGTAAGCACATCAGGGTCTAAATACACCAAAGGGAGAAAAGGCGTCGAAGCCAGAAGACAATGTTGGCACAAGGACATATGGGAAGAAACTGGTTGTGAATAACTGTAGTAGGAAACATCCAATTATTCCCATGATCCAGGTTTGACATTGCATTCTGAGAGACTTTGCCTGAGGAGCCAGCCCATGCAGGGGGCTGGGAGATACTGTGTCCACGGCAGCAGAGGACTGAAATAGATGTCCCAGGGTCCTCTCCAGACTCATTGCCCAAGAGCTCTTACCTACAAGAGCCTTCTGCCATGTTTCTAGAGTTTCTTCTGTAATGTGCCCTAGGTCTCCTCTGGGTGAAGGAGAACCTCTTTCTGTTTAATACCGGAAGCCTTGTCCACAGATGTTCTGCATGCAAAACCTAAATGGGCTCATCTGCTTTCTGGGGAGGTGTTTTTGCACTTCTGTCCAGGGTGAGAAGATGGGACAGGCAGGGTAGGAGTCAGCAGCCACTGAAGGTTAGGGCAGCAGATGCTCTCTCCAAAGCAGCATGGCAGCACAGCAGCAAGAACAGCCAGCTCTCATGAAACCAACCTCTGGCACACCCCACCAAGCTCCCAGCCTTGATCCAGTAGACAAGCTGCTGTGCACGCTTGTCCTTCAGCCCCTGCCTTTTCTAATGGGATTAGAAAAGTAAACCCAGAATTTCCTGAACCAGAAAGAGTAGGGACTGTTCTTGAACAAGGCTGAATACTCCTGGCACAGGGCATGAGCACAAGTTTCTCCTTTCTCTCCTGCTCTAATCCTCACTCTACCCATCTGGGACTTCATCTTTCCTTGTGCCTGTTCCAATCTGATCCCCACAGAGCCACACTGCTAATAGCCCTGCACCAAAATGGATTTCATGGTCTGAGAAATGCTGTGTTCAGAGCAGCCGAAGCACCCAGAAATGCTGAGAAATTTTGGATGGTGCTTTAGCCTGGGGTTACCCAGTGGCAGAGGCTGCCAAGGAGCATGTCCACAGCTGACACAGCACTCCAGAACTAGGGTGCTGCCACTGAGATTTCAGCCAACTGGAAGGAGACCAAGTTGGCAGGTGTTTCTCCCCCATGCTGACCAGCACTCACTGTGCATCCACCAGCCAGTGGGAGCAGAGGGACGCTGTGTGCTGAGCATGCCAGTAATTATGAATGAGATACAGACTGGCATCAGGGGATGGGAAAGCCTGAGCAGTTTATGACCGGCAAAGAGGGCAGTGATCACGAGTCTGCCTCACAGGCTCACACAGTCTTTTTCCTGCCCAACTTCTGCTGTCTTAGCCTTCAGTGACTCCCTGCTCCATGTTCAAAGTCACTAAATAATATTTGGTCAAGTACTGAGCTTCTGAGTGGGTGTTCTTGAACACACCTTGCATGGGTGTGATTGTCCAAGGTCATCTCTTCCCACTTCCTCATATGCACCTACCTGCACCATCCCCATGCCCAGAGAGGAGTGAGCTCCTTCACCCTTTGCATCCCTGCACCATGAGGCCTGTGCAAAGGTTTTGAGCAGGGGTGCAGCTCCATCAGAAGCAGCATCTGCTCGACTTCTATCCCCCACTCCATGCTCCTGCTCTGTCACCATGGAAACCCAGCAGTGGGAGACTGGTTGCTTGGCAACACAAACACCCGGCTGGACGACGTTGCTGACCCCAGGTGCAGGGATTCCAGTGGGGGTTTGGTGCTTGCAGTGATGCTCCCAGCCATGAAGGGGCTGAAGCACTGAAGAGAATGGTGCGAGAGCAGTCCCAGACCATGGGAGGTGATTGAGTAAATGGCTAACACTGGTGCTGTGGTGGTAGCATCAGTCCAGGGATGCCCCATCCATCCAGGAGTGGCACTGATCCTTCCCCAGGCCTGGAAGCAGCTCCTCCCATGGGGCAGTGGGGAGGTGGTTACATCAGTGCAGTCAGGTAATGACTTCAACAGGCCCCGAAAGCAACCTTGCTGATGGTTCAGGTTCTGTTTGCATCCCAGGCAGCTAGAGACAGGATATATTACAACCTTCCCCTGACTCTGCCACCTCCTTCCCTGGTCTCTAAAGTACAGCCCTTCCCCCCAACTTTCAGGCACATCAAAGTTTTCCAGGAGAAAATGCAGTGCCCTGGCACAACCAAGCAGTGAGCAACCCCAGGAAATCTGATAATGAAGGCAATTGCAAGATGCATATCCTTCAGCACACAATCTAATCTCAGCCAGATGAAATGCAAGAAGGAAGATCACTGAGGTAAGCGAAGTTAGCATTTGCAAAAGCTGTCTGAAGAAACAGACTATCCAAGATTGCCAAGAGAACAGATAAAAGCAGTCATTACAACCTGTCAATGTGTGTGATAAAAACAAAAGATATGGCCAGCAGATCGAGACATACACAGAAAGCCACCTGCAGCCCCTAGCAAAGGCTTTGCAATAGGTGTGGGTTCCATTATACAAAGTTAGATGACAGCTAGGGATATCACCCAAAGCAGCACACAAAGTAATTTGCAGGAACATGCACAAGGTACAGGGTGTACAGCGCATGCAGCTGCAGAACTTAGCAACATCAACTCTGAGGCCTTTTTGGCTCTGGTACAAGGCAAAAGAATACAAATAAATAAAGAAGGAGTGTGATAAAGCATGCATAACTCTTACTAGGGTCAGCAGAAATGCAGTGAAATGTGGAGCTGACAAAACTAGCTCAAGCAAAACTGCATCTCCAATAGAATATTGAGAGAAAAAAGAGGAGCTGACATCACAGGCAGTGGGAGGTGAAAGCCAGGTTAAATGCTGGTGACCAGGGAAAGGGAGGTTTGATATGGCAATGAGCACCGTGTTGGCAAGCTTCAGTATCCCTCAAGCGGTCTGAAAGCCCCATGGCAGCAGGGAAACCATAAAAACACACATCTTGCAGTGGAAGAAAGTAAGGGACTCCTTGGAGGCAGAGGAAGGATTACTTGAAGAAGTAATCCAAAAAATGACAGCTGAAGCCACCTCATTTCTGGCCCAGCAACATGAGCCCCAAGGAGTAGGCATGGCTGGTACGTGGGGGGAAGCGCAGCACACAGGGACCCAGCAGGTGCATGGGAATTGGCCAGGAGCCCTGGCACTGCCCTGTGGCCACAGGCACCCCAGGGCACCCTGCACTGTCACAGCTGAGCTTGGCAGCTTTCTACGGCCACAAAGTCCACAGGTTACTGCAACGGGTGTTTCCTCCAGGTACGAAAAGGCTGGCTCTGCTGAGCAGGCCTGGGGGCTGCCAGAGCGAAGCTGTGAGAAGCAAGCCATGGACTGATGAGTATTTTCAAACCCACTGAGAAGAGGAGGAAATACTGACCAGACAACTGGCAAGCTTGTTCCAGCTGTGGCCAAACTCATCCCATGGGAGCAAAAGGCACATCCAACCACCCACCGTCACCGGAAACCTCTGCAATCTGGAGCTTCTCTTGGCTGACCTCACCCTGGATGCTCACACAGACATGAAATCAGTTCACCGCCCTTGGGGAAGCATCTCTGACACAGTTCGTTCTTGCCCAGTCTGCCACAGCTGATCTTAGAAGCTGCAAGTGGATCACAGGCCTGTCACAGAAACTCTTGGAGCAGAAGCCTCTGAGTAATCTGAGGAAGGAGAAGGTAGATACATGCTCCAGCTCTGCAGTGAGCTATACAGAGAATTCTTCAGAGAAGGCAGTCAGGATGAATTGCACAACACAAGCAACAGACTCCTCCAGCTGTGAGAGACAGTGGAACAGAGGGGAAAAAAAGGCCTGACTCCAAAGCCTGGACTGATCTTGAATGGAGGAGCAAAGAAAGAGCAGGGCCAAGGACAACACAGATGAGAGTACTTGGAGTTATCAAATACCAGCAGAGACTTTCAGCGTGGTGTGGTATGGCAGAGAGGTTACTGGCCCTGAAAATGGAAGCATAAATACCTGGGATGGAGATGGCTCTATACATGTGAAGCACCAGAGGGAAGAGCTGAGGCCCTCTGCTCCTCTGTAGCAGGGTGAGGGTCAGGCCGTGGCAGACAGGTGAACTGCTCTGACACTGAGGAAACCATGACCTGTGCACAGCCGGTTATTATGATAATTTTTTGCCCAAGTGACTCCAACTGGGGCATGGGCTAGCCAGTGCCATGATGAGTCACATTGTGACATTGCTCTCCAGGCGCAACGTTACTGATGAACTAATCCCAGCAAGAAGACACCAGAGAGGAGACACGGAGCGCAGAGCAGCTGTATTACTTACAGCACACTGGAGCAGCTCACAGACCAGCTAACGGCTGAGCACCGACAAACCAAGGCAGGTGAACACATCAGTCCTGACAATCCATTCAGTGAAGGTCTTGGTTGGGGTGTTACTGATGCCAACTACAAGCCACCAGCAAAACCAAGCATCTGCATGGAAAACCAGAGAGCTCCTGTGAGGACCTTTTCCTGGGAGACTTCTGTTCTGCACTGGGCAGCTAAAGGCATGCAAAGTGAACCAGCAGAGTGGGCAAGGAAAGGACAGCAGCAACAGTTGCCAAGTCATACCAGTTTTTCCCCCCAAAGCCACCCTGCTAAGCCCTGGTGGGATGAGAAATGTCAGCCACGGTAAGGCAACAGCTTGTCTGGTACCAGCAGAGATGCCCATCTTGCCCAGCTCTGCTCACACAGCCGTGAAGACAGGACCCAGCAGGTAGATCCCCATCAGGGTCCGCATCCACAGCCCGCAGTACAAGGCAAGACTCAACCTGAAGGGAAATTTTAAGAGGTAGAAGGATACACAGCCACAATATAACAATGTCTAGTTGAAGGCAGCATCCCCCCACACGAAGATGTCAGTTTCAGTAAAGCAGCTCTGGATGCCAGGCTGGGAGAGGTTAACCAGATTCCCCAGAGATCTGTCAACCTCATCCCAGTTGGCTCAGATCAGTTTTTTAGAGACTCCAGGGGAGCACTGATGGGCTTTGATCCAATTCAACCACCATGGGTGAGCAACAGTGTAGGAATATCCCACTCAGAAAGGTCTTCAGGGAACCTGGTGTAAAGGGTCACCAGGGGGTGGGTTGGGTATTTTTGGTGAAGAGCTGATCATATTTTATTTATTTGCTTGACATTTTTTTTTTTTTTTGGTAAAGGTAAGCAGCTAACTGAGTTCAGGTTCTTCAACTAATGAAGAAATAAGCTGAATAATTAATTATTTGAAGATAAATTATTCATGGCCAGTTGTGATTGCAGTGTGGGAGCAGCAGGCTCAGTGTTAATTTAGTTATTTTCATCATAAAAGAGAAAAATGTGTGTAACCACCCCACCCAGCCCCTCCAAATCCTGGCTGTGAGGACAGATGTGTGGCTTTGGTGGGATCAGCTTGTTTCAGTGGTCAGCTGCCTTCCAGCATAAAGTGCTATCCCAGGTGAGATGGCACTAGATCCTTATATCACCTTGGTCCCCTACAGGGATGCTGGTGAAGTTGGGCCCAGGTGAACCTCATGAGGTTCAACAAGATCAAGTGCAAGGTCCTGCACCTGGGTTGGGACAATCCTCATTATCTATACAGGCTGGGGGTGACATGACAGACAGTAGCCCCATGGAAAAGGACTTGGGGGTACCAGTGGGGAAGAAGCTGGACATGAGTCAACAATGGGCACTTGCAGCCCAGAAGGCCAATCCCATCCTGGGCTGCATCAAAAGAAGTGTGGCCAGCAGATGGAGAGAGGTGGTTCTGCCACTCAACTCTGGTGACACCTCACCTGGAATACTGTCTCCAGCTCTGGAGCCCTCAGCATAAGAAGGACACAGACCTGATGGAGTGGGGCCAGCGGAGGGCCACAAAAATGATCAGAGGGCTGGAGCACCTCTCCTGTGAAGCCAGACTGAGGAAGTTGGGGTTGTTCAGCCCAGAGAAGAGCAGGCTCTGGAGAGATCTTACAGCAGCCTCCAGTACCTGAAGGGGGCTATAGGAAAGCTGGGGAGGTGCTGTTTACAAGGGCTTGTAGTGATAGGATGGGGGGCAATGGTTTTAAACTAGAGCAGGGTAGATTCAGACTGGACATTAGGAAGAATTTCTTTAATATGAGGGTGGTGGAAGCCTGGAACAGATTGCCCAGGGATGAGGTGGGGACATTAAAGGTCAGGCTTGATGGGGCCCTGAGCAACCTGCTCTAGTTGCAGATGTCCCTGCTCAGTGCAGAGGTGTTGGACTAGATGAACTTTAAAGGTCCCTTCCAACCCAAACCATTCTATGATCCTAAGTTTCTGTGGCCATGTCAGGGCTGTCCTCTGGGCCAGACTTTCTCCTGAAGGCACCTCAAAAATCCCCTAAACCCCACATTTATGCACCACACAATGGAGATCCAGCCAATCCCCTCCATCCCCCTCACTCTTATCTCTCACTTTTCACACCGTGCTCCAGGTTTGGCCTCCCAGGTTGTTGGAACAACACACTTGACCTGCTGCCGCTCTGGATAGCAAGCCACAATGATAACAATGGTTATTACAGATAATGCTGATTGCAACTCAAAGAGGCTTATCTTGGAAACACCCCCGCAGCTCAGACCCAGGGCACAGCTTGGAAAGAGGTCACCTGGGACCTGAGCAGTCCTTGGCTCGGTCAGTGTTGAGAGGAGCCCCCAGGGCAGTTGTCTGTGCTGACAACAGAGCCCTTTGATTACTCACCATTTTAAAGGATGATCTTCTGCCCTGTGCATGTAGGTACAAATAAACTGGCTTTTCTTGGTTCCCAGCAGCTTGTAATGGCAGCTTTGTGTGGCCCTGCCAAATGGTGGAATTTTTTAATCCCATTGCTGTCACCGGGGCCTCTTTTGCTCAGTATTTGCTCCCCTTTGACATGTCTCCTTCACGCAAGGAATTTTACCTTTTAGTCATCAAGTTTTTTACTAACACTGAACCAGGAAAATAATCCATGGGAGACCCCCGTGGAAACAAATATTCATTGATCCTTCCTTTAATATCTGCATTTTGAAAGCAATCGGTGATCCACCCAGCAAATAAAGACCCTTTTAATTCTTCACAACACATGTGAAGGAAACAAGAGGCCATATGGTATTAAGCCAAAGGTCTTGATGAAATCTTCATACACCCACATACCAATGCCCTGTAGCTATGCAGATGCCTCCAAACCAGAGACTTGCCATAAAGACCCCACTTTAGTTTGACCTACTCTTCACCGAGTCATAATGGCTTGCAAAGGTATTTCCAGTGCCCAGTCCTTCACCAGTAACATTTATAATGGATTTTCCCATTAATTTGCCTCAGGGTGAACCAATTTCTTCCCTGTGAGTTGCAATAACACTGGGATCCCTCTCTGTCCCTGAGCATCACCTGGTTTTGAAGATCTGGGTGGAGGAAGAGGCAGTTTGGTGAACTGCCTGGCTGCCTACTTTAGGGCTCCATGCTTAGGTTGACAAACATTAGATGCTCTCCAGCTTGTCATGCAGCCTCCTGCATTACAAATGGTGGGTTTTATATGCCAGCCACAGCACTGTCTGTGGCAAATACATCTTCCTGCCTCCTTTCTTCTGTATTTAGAATGTCTACAGAGCATTCTTACCTTTTCCACTCTGCTATTTACAATTTTACCATCTGTCTCTAACAGAGCCACTTTTGACACAAATAAATTCCCTGCTCTATTTAAGTGCTTCCTTATTGTCTTTGACCCTTCTGGTCATTCATAGTCCATTAGTTTCTTTGATTTCTTCCAACTGCTACCTATATTTTTAGGTAACACTTTCCTTTTTTTAACATTTGCCAACACATTAATTTGTCTGTTTTGTTCCTTCCTCCCTAAACCTGTGCACTATTGAAGATGTAACAAAAAAAAGCCCAGTTGCACAACAGCTGGACTATAAACCATTGCTTACTGCCTTGTCTTGCCATCCGGGCAGACCCACACAGTAGGCAGGGGCTGTAATC
Organism: Megaceryle maxima; assembly: GCA_024605025.1. Lineage (NCBI taxonomy): Eukaryota > Metazoa > Chordata > Aves > Coraciiformes > Cerylidae > Megaceryle > Megaceryle maxima. Next base: position 49,741 of record JANHGN010015745.1, read on the forward strand.
AAATTATGTTCTCTCCTACTTCAGCCAATCGTGTGTTTTCTTTTTATTCTTTATTCTTCCCAGCCAGCAATTAATGTTCTTCCATTAGCGGGGATGAGGTTTGCTCATGGACTGAGCTGCGGTGCACACAAGCACTGTACTATGAAGTCATTCGTTATTTCAGTTTGGTTGGGGGCTGTTTTGTTCTTCAAGACAAAGTGTTCCTGAAGTTGCCCCTCTTTCTACCCCCAGCTCTTGAATCATCTCCCTAAGGCTTGCAAACAGATGGTTCAGCAATTTATGCTGTTTGCCAGTAAAACCTCATAGCATTTAAGCAGGTTCTTATCCAGTCTCCAACTTTTAGAACCCTGGGCTCTTGCAGGTCAGCATTTTCTGTGCCTCCTCACACCTACCAAGATCTTGCCCCTCACCACCACCCCTACCAGTCTGGCCACAGGAAGGGTTTTAGTCCTCCCTTTTAAATACACTGATAGCCACAGGAGACATTCAGCACTTCTCATGACCAGACATGAAGAGCTACAGATGCTGTATTACCTTGGTCCTCATTTAAGCAAACTGAGGTTCTTATGTGCCTCCTGTCTGTTGAGTCCAGACCTTGAAAAGGGCTCATGCCCGCATGTGGATAGCCCTGCTTAGTATAAACTCCCCCTTCAGCTACCTCAGAGGTTAATACTTCTGCGAGACAGAGGCTGAGACATCAGCTTGTCAGCCTGGTCAGAGACAGGGCAGGCTGGAGCTAGGACCTACAGCAGGGAAGGTTTATAGGGCACAGGACCCACAGAGAGGACTGTCATGCTATTTACTATCCACTATTGCTCTGCAGAGGTGTGTGCCCATGGCACTTGTTCAAGCCCCACATCCTTCCCCCATCCTGAGGGCCCCAGGCCAATTCCTCCACCACTGCATCTCCAGCCTTGCTCTCAGGAGACCACAGGCCTTTTGGCCCCCATATCCCTGCCACAGGGTCAGGGAGTTTGCAGACGGATGCAGTAAAACCTGTCACTCAATCAGCTGGGTTTGGAGATGCTGAAACACATGGAAGGTGGGTCAGGCAGGTTTGCACCAAGCTCTGGGCAACTGCCACTAATGAGATCTATGCACCTATCTGGGTCACCCTATGCTCTTCCTAATCTATTTTCTCTGGGGATATTCAGTGATATCCCTTAACCATGCAGTAGATAAGAGCAGTTGCTTAGGTAGAAATTGCCCAAGGACTCTCAGGTCTGGTGAGGGACAAGCGCTGAGGTTTTGCCCAGCTGTAGCATGCAGGCATCTGCAGATCGCCAAGAAGCCACCCAGCCTAGCACGAACCCAATGAAGATGGGGCACGTAAGAGCTGCTCTGTGAGGACCATGACTGCGAGTTCCCTTGCAGGGAACAAAATAAGAAGCATCTAATAGTTAATGTTCCCATCTCTCATTATGGAGGCTGTGAGAGCTGGAAAGCAGCCATACAGCCAGAGGACACCCCAGGCAGGGATTTGAGATGGGCAAGCAGCAAAAGAAAATGCATGGCTGGCAGGAAGAAGAACTTACAGAAAAAGGAGACGGTGGTAAGCGACCAGGGCGCAGGGCTGGCAGGGAAGGCAAGCGTGAGAGGCAGCATCCCATAATGGACATAGGCTCACACTGTAGCAACATTCCAGAAGCACGGGTCAGTGACAGATTAGCATCACCCGGCTCCCCAGGAAGGGTCTATTAGCACCAGTCACTGAACCATTACTGCACTGAAAGTGCTTCACAAAAGGATGGAAAAGAGTACTGCAGGAGATGGGAGTGTGTAACATTTGTGCTTGTCCCTGCCAGTGCTCCCAGAGGGGATAAGCACACCCTGGTCCAGCTCCCTCACTCCCACAACAGGAGCAATAGGATGCTCCAGGACTGATCCCTCCATACCTGGAAGGGAGGGACAGCATTAGCAAGATATATATCTTTCACTTTCCTCCATGCAGTTATATTCAATACCTTAGATACCTTTTCTATCAGGAGACTGTTAAACTTCTTAACCCCTCAGATGCAAGAGGAGCAGCTTAACTACCAATAAATTACCTGAATATTCCATCATTTCCTATGCAGCTGCCCTCACAGTCCTACACAGTACTTTCAGATGAAGAAGGCCTATAAACTTCCCAAAGGTCTTGAGAAAGCTGGAATGGAGCAGAGCATGCACTGGGCTCCTCCAGTTTCAAGCTGAGAGCTTTGAGCTCTGGACCGCCTTCCTGGGGCTTCTGGATGTGAAAGCCACCAGTGACCCCACCAGGCCAGTTGGGTACTGCAGTGCCTGCACATGCCACCTCCTCTCCTTTCCTGCCCCAGTGAAGTGCTTAGCCAAGAGAAGAAAGTTAACAGTTTTGGTCTGTTGGGTTGGGGTTTTTTTTTGTCCTTTAAGTAATTGAAGTACCATCTGAGAAAGAGGCACTTGAAAGCAACTTGAATCTGGTTAAAGCTGGTTATCCATCTTGATTTGCATAATGATTATGCAAATCGAGGTTTGCATAATGTTGCTATGATCTACAATCACTTTAAGGTTTTATTGCGTGTAAAGACCACAGAGAAGATATTGAACAGCTGTCCAACCCCCGACTGTGGCTTGGACACCACCAGGCACATGTGCAGAAGATGCTGATACTTCCCCCTCTTGCCCACGGTTTCCGGTCTCCCACAGGGGCTGAGCCTGACTTTGCAACTGCCCTTGGATGATTTCAGACTTCACGCTTCAGAAGGAGGCACAGGGCTGCAACTTGCATCTTGGCATTAATTCCAAAACCGGAGGCGATTTTGTGGCTGCCGCGTTGCGCATTGCCTGCTCTAAAGCTGTGAGCTCCTCCACGCTCCCTTTTACAAGCCCTCCAGTGAAAGTGATGGCTTGTAAGGTAGAGCCAGCCAAACCCTGTCAGAGGAGACCTCAGACTCAAGAACAGGTCTCCCCCACCATCCAACCATCATCCAGCAGTAGCAGATTTGTATTAGGAGTTTGTTGCCATTAAACTGATCCCCAGAGAACTGCAGGGAAAATCCTCCAGACCCTTCCCCCCTGCCCCACAGCAGCACCCAAATTTATGCAGGTCCAGACACACCCCTTACTTGGTAGGACAGAGCTGGCTCCTGGTGCACCTCCTAGATCCTCCACATACCATCCATATGCTGACCACCATATGTTTCAGCAGATCATACCCAGCACTGGGCTCTCTGCGAGGATCAGCATCACACAGCTTTTTCAGTGGGGTGGCTCTGTCAGGAGCAAGCACCAAAGGCAGGTGAAGGCTTTCCCGTGGCAGAAGATGCAGCTTTTCTCATAGGCAGGAGCACTGCAGCAGCAGATACCCCACAGCAGCCATCCCAGAGAAACTTAAACAAAATTACCTGCAAGTTACCCTAAGTCAGTGAAGGAAAGGTTAAAAACCCCAACAAACCCACCCCCTAAAAACCCCAGATAAAAACCTTTACAAACATTTCCTGGCCAGGAGCAGAACGACACCAACAAAGAGCTCTCTTCGCCAGCCTTTTATACCTTCCCACCCACCCAGCAGCCAGGAAGGTGGATTTTCTGACACCTGGTAGAGCCAACAAGCCCCCTTCCCTGGCACTGGGCTGTATTGTCTCTGTAGCCCTTGTGCCACCCTTGTAGTGGTGCTGGTGGCTGAGGGTGCCTTGGAGCTTGTCACCAAGAGTTATTCTCCACCCATTAGTGTCCCAGCAAAACTATCTGAAGAATGAGGTGAGTTTATCCAGACCTTTGTCCTGCCCCATTTTGCAAGAGGTCCCAGTGCTAAGTTTGCTGTTGAGTCACTCTGTGGTGACTCCATGGGACATTGGTAACCCCCATGGCCACCAACATGATGGTGATGACAGTCACCCTCCAGACACTTCATGGCACTGGCTTTGCAGTGGTGTCTCTGGCCCCACTGCCCTATCACTGACTGGGGTGAAGTCAAAGCATGCTTCTGTGAGCTAGTGGTTGCAAAACTTGGCCAGAGTGGAAAGGTGGCTTCCTTCTCCTCCCTCTGTGATTGGCAGCACACAGCCTTCATGAAGCCCAGAAGAAGAAGGGATTACCAAGTGCTGCCATTTGCATCAAGCAAAAGATCGGATTTGCCTCTGCATCCCCTCTTGTGTTGCAGTCACACCCATGCAAACACATATTTCCTGTCCCCATGGTTTGGACAGCAGCATCTGGCTTCAGTGCCATGGCTGTGGGCAGGACTGTCACCTTCCTTGCCATGTCCTTGCTCCAGAACCAGAGCTAGGAGTGTGTTTATCAGCTCATATCTCAGGGTTATGAAAGCAGAGGGATGGCCATCATCCTTATGGAAAGAAAGAAAACTAATGGCATAAAAGCTCTTTAGTGCTCAATCCAAAACCACTGGGAGACAGACAAAAACTCAACCTGAACTGGCTCTGCTCTGCCCCAGCCTGAGTGGGACCTTCTTGGAAAGGCTGAGCTCCAAGTACATTTAGCAACAGCAGCTTCTCAAGAGAAGTTGTGCAATGGAGGAAGAAGGGAGGCTGATGGCTCTTGGGGTCTCTCCCTGCCTCAGGCTTTCCTGCGGGAGATATATATATAGATATAAACAGCACGGATCAAAAAGAGGAGCAGCGAGGAAAAGCTCCCCAGCTCTAGATTATATTTGGGTTTAAATCCCAACTCTAGTGGAAACTTGGTTGTTCAAACTAAGTGGAGCAACTTCAAAGGAGACAGAGGGGACCCACTCGTGGCTGCCGGCTGTGAGACCTTCCCCAGATGCCCTTGAGGCGGGTGCTGATGCTGGTCTCTCCTCTGAAGGTTTCCTTCGCAGACGGATCTATTCCTACATCTCCTCTTCCCTGGCAAGCATCTGAGGAGACAGCATGATGGATATAGCTGTGGAGGGAATACTGCCACTGCCATGAGGATTAATACCCAGCAGGAAGACATCACTCTCTTCAACCCACACTTAAAAGGCAGCTGAAGCTTTGGTTTTCATCAAGGACGTGATTCAGAACCCAAACCAACTCAAACCGGCTCAGGTCTGGGCTGCAGCTTTCTCCCTGGGCTGGCTCCTAGTCAGCAGTTTATGTGCTGAAACGACACAGAGGGGTGTCAAGTGCTGAGTGACACACTTGGGAGCTGGAGAACATGATAAAGAGGTGCTGCCATGTACAATGACAGGAAGCTGAGCCAAATGGCTGCTGCTGTGGCGTGCACCTCCTCTGCTCCATTCCCTTCTGCATCATGGCTGCTTACCTGTGTGTAAAAGGTTTTTTTTTAGTCTTTCCTAATACATTTTGTCTTTCCCTTGGATGACAGGATTGGCTGACATTGCATTCCTGTGCAGTCGGACCTCTGCAGTGGCTCACAGTATTTTGGGTGGCAGTGATGGTGTAGGATACATGCAGATCCTCTAAACTTCATAACCACAGTCGCAGACTTGTTAGCCCCCATTGATTGGGGTGAGGTGGGACCTGATGGGAGGTCCCACATGCCAGCCAGCTCAAGCCAGCCTAAGGAGAGGTGGTACTTCCAGCAGAATGGAAACTAGATGGTGATTTCTCTCAATGGCATGAGAGAGGGGACTCAAAGCCAAGAGAGAAACCACAAGCCAGGATGGGTCCTTCCCAGACTTGCCCTTCCCTTCTGTTTCTTCATTGTTTGTCATCTTCTGCTATGGGGGCTTTAGCTGTATCACTAATGTGAACCCCACTCCAACAAGCCCACCCTTCTGCATCCCTGTGATCCATATGTTCATGCAACCTTCAACACTCCTAATCAGGAATGACTCCAGGGGGGGTCTGGAAAGCACCTCAAGCAATACTCTGTTCTGGGGATGGAGGATACAGGCAGAGGCACCTTACGATACCCAGGACAATCCCTAGCTCCCTGCCAAGTCCCTGCAACTCCCTCAGCCTGGTGACAACAGGGACAAGTCACAACACCAAAAGCCTTTTCCACCCCCATCGCTCCCAATCCGTCAGGCTACTGTTTATACAGTATGCTCAGCTCCTTTCTCCTCCTGCTAGCAGCATCTTCTGCCCACCCACCTTGACAAAAGCCTCACCTCACTTCAAAGCTGTGCAGACAGGGTTGCTGAGCTCCTCAACTTTCCCTGACATCAAAAGCTTTACTTATTTGTATTTTGTACAGCTCCAAGAAGCTGTTGGGATATGGTAGGTTTGTTTTGCTTAAGAAGAAACCAGACCGTGGGAGACTGCATATAAATTCCTCAGCAGAAATAGAAACCCAAGTAAAAGAAAGAGGAGAAAACTGGTGTTGGAGACATGAGCTTTCTCTCTTTGCTTTCTTTCCTTCCCTTGATGGTATCCTTCAGCCTTGATCTGCTTAATGTTTCCAACTCTGTTCTGGTAGAGTTTGCTGAGCCTACAAGAGGGAAACCAATGACAGCTATCAGAGGTTAGGTTCAGCCAACGGCAAACTGAGGCTCTTTGGAAGATGTTTTATTCATATGCCTGAGCCTGACACATGCAAGGTTGCTGTGGGGCGGACAGACCCTGCCAGGGGCTCTTGCTGGAAACATGCCGGGAGGATATGTTTTCTTCTACATGACTGGAAGGTACATCTTGCTTGGCTGATCATAGCAAGGCACCCTGTGGCAAGAGGTTGTGCTGGAGAGCAGGACAAGTGGCTTTAGAGCTGTTGCTGGAACATCATACAACAAAACCAAATTGCAAACTAGCCTGAGACCTTGTGAGACTGCCCCAGAGAGGCACATGGGCCATAGAGGGGATCAATTACATCAATCTCTTGGAAAGGATGTTCTGGATCAATCCAGTTGCCTGCTGTTGAAAGCAACCAGCTCATACAATTGTCTCTTACGGTAATGAATCAGCCTCTGTCTTAAAACCATGTAGGCTGCTTTCCTCCTGAATTCCTAAACCTTATCTACAATACATTTCCCAGTTCTGAGCTTAAATGTATTACTGCCTAGTTTCTACTGAGTTTTTCCCTGCAGAGACAGTCCTTTAACCTGAAGAGCTCTTCTCCTTCCCTGATGTATTCTTAACCTCCTTTTCAACAGGCCAAGGAAGCCATTCTCTGTGTCTCCTCTCATCAAACAGGTGCTCCACTCCCTAGAGCAGCAGTAGAATCTTTTCCTGCCCTTTCCCTGTTTGGGTTTGCCTTCAGAAGAACACCAGAGAAGTAAACAGTATTACAGATAAATCCCACCAGTCATTCAATCAGAGGCATTCGTCCTCCCTTCTCTACACTGATGGTGCTTCCCTGCACTGTCACTCATGCATTTCTAATATTTATGCTGAGGTCAGGAACCAAATTACTCAATTGTCCTCGGGACTGATCTGTAAGCCAGGCACCACCATGTGCAGCACACCAGGCTGTCAGCTCCTCTTTAGCAAGGTCCTCATGCACTTTCCACTCTCCCATTAATCCCTGTCCTCATTAATAATTTCCCACAAGGCATTGTATCAGACACTTTACTGGAGCATGGAGTGATCTACAGCTTTTCCTCTGTCCAGCACCTAACATGAGACAAGCCTGACATCTGTACTGCATTTCATGTCATTTTCTACTTGATCTGTGTTTTTAATGACTCTTTCCCTCTACATTTGTTCTAAAGCTTTGTATACTCTGGGGGGTAGACTCAATGTGCCTGAGGTTGCTCAGATCATTTATGTTTCCATTTCTCAAACAGGGAGGGAAATCTGAGGAAGAGTCATTAAGTATAAAATCTAGAACCACATGTTCTCTGTGTGCCCATGGCGTGGTTCACGGGGAAGGTGGGGAGTCCCCAGATAAGCTGCTATTCAGGCAGGGAAGGGTAAGGACAGGGGCTGTATTTGGGTCGCACCACTTCGCATCACAGCTGTGACACTCACCAAGAGCAGATGCCTGGAGACTGATCACAAGGACTGGGAGGCATCCAGTCCTACTTCTCTTGTGTTCAGGGAGAAGAAATTCCTAACTCCTAAGTCACATCTTCATTCTGGGGCTTACTCACCCATGATAGCCTTGTCCTCAGTTAATTTGCCCAATCACCTTTTTGAACCCACTTACATTATGCAATACACAGATGACATCTGTGCTGGGAGGTGAATCTGGAGGAAGCCACAACACGCTCAGGTGCAGAAAGTAGCTTAGCTGAGAAAGGGGTGGGTTTGCCCAGACACAGAGTCTAGTCAATACTGTGACTTGAACTGGCAGGATCCCTCTGAGCTCTTCTTTAATCAAGAACAAACTCACTGATAACAAGGCTAGGATACAGAAACACCCCACGCAGATTTCCTGGAAAACAGAGGGGCGCTGTGGTGTGAACACTGAAAAGGATCTTTTGCACAGTACTGTGATGCTTATGAGCTGAACCTGCTCTCTGATACCACCTACAGAGCTCTGCATGGCTGCTGGTGCAGCTGGGGTAGATGCTGTACCAAATTTGCAGTAAGAAACTATCGTTGGTTGGGGACATTGTGATACAAACACTTTTTGTCTTCAGAAATGCTGCACGGTCCCACGAGCCCAAGTTATTAAACATTATCTAGGGTTCTCCACGGGAATGGCTACCACAGATGGGGTGGTGTAGGGGCAGAGGAATTCTCACCATCCTTCCATTCCCCTCATCTTTGCTTCCTATGTCCTTCTTAACATTGGTGGAAACATCCTCCCTTGATCCTCCACTGGGTGATAAACTCATTGGTGCTTTGAAAAACTCTCTGATGGCCAGTAGTGATGGCTCTTGGAAAAGAAAAGGAAAAAAGAGGCTGGATTCATTGGAGGCAATCAGGCCTCAAAACTGGGCACTGTCTTTCAGCTGTCTCATCCCCACCAGGATGCCTGCAGGGGAGCAGAGGGAGGATCTGAGGCTGTGGCACAGCTCTGCCTGCAGCGATGCTCAGCTGTCCCCTTGACGCTGCCGCAGCTCCTTCTGGGCTCCCAGACCCACCAGGATTCCACCCCGGTGGGGGAAAGGCTACGGCTCACACGCATCCCGGACTGGTGGTGGCAGCACTGTCACACCCACACCGTCACCCCCATGCTATCACCCTCCCATCCCTGTCAGCCTTCCAGTCACGACGGCAAGACCAAGTACCACTGCCCTGGGTGCAAGGAGAGCACAGGAGACCTGGCAGCTTTGGGTCAATGGAGATGGAGTTTGCCACCCTTTGGGGAGGCCAGAGGGAAAGGGATTAGGGATGGAACTGGCACATGAGGGAGCTCCCCGGGACACTCTGGGAGATGAGACCCTTGACCCTGAAGTGTGAATACCCAGTGGGCTGCTGGCACCCAAAGGGGACCATGACATGAGCTAATGGGGACCTTTCCAAGAGGAGATGGATTGTCAAGTGCTGGACATGCTCTGAGTTTTGCTGGAGGAGACTTGCACTCGCTACTCGCTCCTTCACAGATGACAGAGCCCAGGCCAGGGCCTGGGCAAATTCAGCAACATCCCATCCTGCTCTGCAGCATTTGCACTCAGTGATGGCACCCAAATTGTCCCCTCCCACCTCGTGCCCCACCAGTGGCAAGGTCAGCAGAGCCTGCAGTAGTGGGACTTGTCTGGGACAAAAAGCCAAAGCCAAATCCCTCAGCACCCCCGGCCAGTCCCTGGCAGGTGGGCATGGGGCTGTTAGGAAAGGACAGCAGCATCCCCCTTGCTCACAGACACCTCTCCTGGTCTCCTGGGACCCTCCCCATCCCAGAAAATGCACTGGGGCGTTTCTTTCTCCTCTTTATTTTCCCTCTGTCTGCTACGGATGGCTGGAAAACAAGAAAAAGACTATTCTCTTCATCAAAATGTTCCCCTAAATGAACATTTTCTATCTCGTTCCAGTTTCTGTAATATATTCCTTTATTTTTTTCTTGCTCTTCACAGGAGACTTTTCACTATTTGGTTTTATTTTATTTTAAAAGGGAATCCCTTTCAATTAAAGGAAGAGGGGAAAGCCCTCCAGTCCCATTCAGCTCAAAGCAAATTGGTCCTTTCTCTCTTTCAAGGAGACTCAAGATACAGTTTAGGGTTGGATTAATTTCATTCAGAAAATGTGAAGCAGCAGGACCAGCTCCACACCACATTTTCTTCTTTCCCCTTGGCTCCTATTCCCCAAACTCTTGAATCTCCAATTCATTAAAAATAAAGTTCCCAACACTTGAAAGAGACGGCTTTTGCCCAAAACTGAACAAAAGCTAAAAACATTGTTGAAAACCTTCCAGCCCAGCACATAAAGCATCTCTTCCTCTCCGCAAATCTACATGGCTCACACTGGGCTTCTAGAAACAATGCAAACTGATTGTGGAGTGAACAATAATAACAACATGCAACTGGAGCTGCAGGGGAATGGCACCACACTCTCTGCTCAGAAAAGCCCATTTCCTTCCTCCACAGCCAGCTCCCGCTGCCTGGCATGGGCAGAGCTTTGCTGCAGTACCTGGGTGGTGGGGTGGTGCGGTCACGTTGAGGGTGCTGACCTGGCTGTACCCTGCCCGTGCAAAGACGCCCCAAACCCAGCAGCCCCTGATGCAGGGAGCAGGGGGTGGCGGGGCCAAGCGAGGCACCTGGCATTTGCCTCATCACAGAAGCCAGACTAATCCATGATGGTTGCTAAGTGCTCTTTGCGGAAATTAAGTACCAGTAATTAATCTTTGGTGCTTGGATAACCAATTATTCAAGTGAGAAAAGGGGGCAACACATTAGATTCAGGGAAGCAGCACTGGCAAGTGGCTGTGGGGGAAGCTTGTGTGCCAGTGCAGGTGGATGGTACCCCAACACCCAACTGGGATGGTTCTGGTCCTACTGTGTCCCTTGTTCCTACTCAGAGTTGCATCCATTCAGAGGGACCTGGACAAGCTTGAGAAATGGATCCATGTGAAACTTGTGAAGTTCAACAAGGCCAAGTGCAAGGTCCTGCACCTGGGTCAAGGTAACTGCTGGTATCAAGAAAGGCTGGGGGTGAAGGGATGGAAAAGAGCCCAGCAGAAAAGGACTTGGGGGTGAGAAGCTGGAGCTGAGCTGTCCCCATGCGCTGGCAGCACAGAGCCACTGGCACCCTGGGCTGCACCCCCAGCAGCGTGGGCAGCAGGGGAGGGGGGGATCCTGCCC
>JANHGN010015746.1:0-12323 GCA_024605025.1 Megaceryle maxima
CTCGTCCTGTCACTGCAGACCCTTGTGAACAGACCCCCCCTGCTTTCTTATAGGCCCCCTTCAGGTACTGGGAGGTCACTATAAGGTCCCCCCAGGCTTATAGTGTCAACTGGTGTGGGATGAAGTAGAGCTCAGGAAAATAAATATAATTAATTTAAACACAGGATAGGTGAAAAAAAGGAATAATCAACATAAAAAGGGATGTGCCCTTTACTTTGCAAGGTACATATGGCTTGCAGGTATTGAAAATTGAAGAAGCACATGGGTTCTTCTTCAGTTATTCACATTTCTTTGAGGTATCACCCACCAAATCATAAAAGGGTAGGAAAATTGCTTTTATTTTCAAGAGTAAGCACAGTCCTCAAAATCCCGTCTTTGAGGTCTGCCTTCACATACTTTCTTTCTACAAAGACTCAGCATTACTGAAAATGGAATCTGGCTTGAAGAAACATCTGGTTTTGCCTATATATGAGCCAGAAATACATAGCCCAGTTGGACCTTCCAAGCACAGATTTCAGGTAGGAATAATTCCTGCTAAGGTCACCCTTATGTTGGGTGAATGTTGGACACCCCTTCTAAACTAGGGAAGCAGACACCAAGGAAAACAGGTAACAGTTCATTCCATCCCTATTAAGTACAGTCTGGAGCTGCAGTGAATCATCTCCCATTGAGGACTGATTCCATATTACTGCACTGGCCCTGGGGGGAGTGCTAGGAGCTAAACTGGGTAAGATGCCTCACTTGGAGGTCCCAAAATCAGCTGGCATGAACCTAGGTTCAGTGTGGCAGTAAAGAGAGGAAAAAACTTGTCTATATTTAAGGTCTACAGTGTTTAAGTTTACATTCATTAACATTATCAAGCATTTGGTATTTCTGTACATATCACCTGTGTATTTTTTTCCTACCACTGGGAAGAAGAGGGAAGACCATTCCACATTCATTTCTTACCTCAACCAGTTGCACGCGCCCATAATACTGACGGTCAGGCAACGGGTCGTTGGGATCCACATAAACAACTTTCATCTGCTGGCCCTACGTGAGCAGAAGGACATAGCACTGTCATTTCACTGCTTTTTATGGCAGTGTTCAGGTACCATTAAATCTGGGGAAGCACATTAATCCTCTTCTTTGGGGGATAAAAACTAATCCTGGGAGAACTGTATGGCATTTTGTCAGTGAGGTTGGTATCGCAAGCACAGCATCAGCAGGGTTTTCACTGCTTCTGTCTCTTAACAGTCTTGCTTGCAAAGAAAATACCAAGAGAATTCAATTAATGCTGGTCAGTTTTCACAGGAAACTTTTGAGTAAAAATGTTTTTGCATTTTCAAAACACTCTCCTTTGCTTCCCAGTGCACAAACAACTTTGGGTACTACTATAGTACTTCGTGAGGCATGTTTCCCAATAAGAACCTGTATTTCAGATGGTCTGAAGAAACAAAAAAAAACCCCTTGGGAATTTCATCAAACAGTTCAAAGATGGAAATTTCCATCCTGAAATGGTTGCATTAAAAAAGCCAGAATGCATTTTTTACTTCAGTCCCCCTGAACCCTTATAATTCTGGTTAATTTTATGCTGAAGAAAACTCTCCCAGAACACGAGATTAATTACACACAGAATCCAGGGCATATTTTGGAGAGCTGTTGACAAGTGTGCAAGGCAGTAATTAAATTTTTTTTTTTTTCCACGGGTGCATTTGACAGAGCAAATCCTGTTCTATCTTTCTATTTGCTCTCAGGTCAGTTATACATAATAAATGTTATTTTGGCAACAGATAGAGGTGCTCTGATTGCTTTGAGCAAAATGCAGTAAAAGCACTTTTATAGCAATTTGATTGTTGGGGTTTTTTTTTTATTTTACAGCAATTGCTGTGAAAGTGAAGCATGTTATAGGAGCAAAATGTGCTGTTGTTACCAGGTAACAGAAAAATTCATGGTATAGCTATTTCTTGAAAGAAAAAAAAAAAGTAATATTTCAAAACTTACTGTTAGCTGTATGTCAGGTCTCTTATCCAGGAGAACCATGCCCTCACTAGGCAAGCCAAAAGATTTCACTTGGTAACTTAGGAAGCCACCATATGAAGAAAGCTGTAACCAAATGCACAGGACCAGAGATACTTTACAAAGTCGTATTAATATCAAGCAATTGTGCAGTACTCAAGTTTACCCCATCCTCCCGTATTGTAAATAATATAGAATCATAGAATGTTTTAGGCTGGAAGGGACGTCTAGAGGTCATCTGGTCCAACCTCCCTCCACAAGTAGGGACATCTCTACCTAGAGCAAAAAATACATTTACTCTCTGTTCTATAGACAAAAATATGTGTTGCTTGGAAGAAATGACTTTCTATTTTGTTTACTTTGTGTATCTGATGTCTCTTTTTTGAGGAGTTCCTGTTCTCTGGAAGGTTATCTGCATCAGGTTTTGGGTTTTCTTTTTCCGTAGCTGGGACCATGCCATCTGTGTCACAGAGAAGTCACATGTTCACACAAACACTGTTCTTCCCTGACCCCACAGAACAGACTTGGCTTATCAAGGGCAGATGTCAGACTGACAGTGAAAGGGGTGGTGAAGCCCAATGAACAGCCATGGACAGAAAGGAGAAGTCAGACGAAGCGTGCTTAAAGGTGGCTTTCACACACTGGCATTTTCTACACTTACTACAAACTTGAATCTAAGCAGGAAGTCTTTGCTCCACCTTCTGGAGGACAGGACTTTGTTGTTAGCAGACCATTGCTGTAGGTTGAGCTGGAACCACAGCTCTTGTGCCAGGACAGGTTTAGGTTGGATATTAGGAAAATAGGTGAGGTCTTGGAACAGGCTGCCCAGGGAGGGGGTGGAGTTACCATAGAATCATAGAATGTTTTAGGCTGGAAAGGACCTCTAGAGGTCATCTGGTCTGACCTCTCTAACACAAATAGGGACATCTCTACCTAGGGCAGGTTGCTCAGAGTCCCATCAAACCCGACCTTGAATGACTCCAGGGATGGGGCCTCCACCACAGCTCTGGGCAACTAGTGATCTAGTGATCCACCATCCCTGGAAGGGTTCAAAAACCATCCAGATGTGGCAGTTCAGGACATGGCTTAGTGGTCCTGACAATATTTAGTAGATGGTTGGACTTGATGATCTTGAAGGTCAGTCCCAACCTTAACGATTCTATCATTTTTTGGTTCAGTCACAAGTGACCACAGGCAGCCTCCAACCCAACCAAACACATAGCCTGTTGCCCAGAACAAAGACCTTGGCATGTACATTTGGATCATCTGACAGCTTCCCTGGGTGCTTCACGAGTGACTCCATTCCAAACCAACCGAGAGGAAGGAAAGGAAGCTGCAGGCACAGCCTAGACAGTTTTTGCTCCAAGAGCAGCCAAGAAGGAAGGTTTGTGGGTGCTGGGTCCACTGTTTTGCCACAGATACACAAGGCTGCTTTGCACCCTTTGCCTGTTTGAGCTTATAGTTTACACTTGGTTTTGACATGGGAGGAAGAACTGCTTTGTCAGGTTTGCATGTTCTGTAGGTAAGCACCAGCCTTTGGTCTGCACCTTTCCATGGACTTTGATGAATTACAAACAAAAAGACAGACAGCCCAGTGCTTGATTTGTTCCTTGGATCACAGGTCCTTAATGAATGCTGTTATCTTTAGCCAGCTGCATTTTTCAAAAGCATCACTTGAAACATTGGCTAAAGCAAACCTACATATATAAAATGGTTATAACTTATATAACTAGTTAATAAAGTATTTTTATCTAGATTAATTTTAAACAAACATGCAAGAAAATTCAAATCAGAGCTAATTTCCTGTTTAACACACTTTTGGGACTGCACCATATGACAGGCTGTTATGTTACTGCTTTTTCAATGATTTTTTTTACCTTAGAACGGGAAAATATTGATGTTATAAACTACCCTCTGTATTCTATACGTACAGTATTTCTTTTCTAACATTGTGGTTTCTTAAATAGAATGCTAAAATACAAAAAAGCAGAAGATGGGGCCAATGTGATCTGAATTTCCCATCTGCTAGTTGCTGCACTGCTGTAGACTTGACTTTTCATTCCCTTTTAACTTTGTCAGCAAAAGATAGAGAGGGGAAAGGAAACACGCTCTGCTAAATATTAATAATCCAGTGAAAAAGTTTAAGACCATGGAAAACAGACTATATATCCTCAACAGGGTGAAGAATATCTGGAGTGATCTTGTTCACTTTTCCAAAAGAGATGCTGTCCCTGGAAGTAGGCCAAACCCTGACGTGTTCCCAATACAATAACCTGAATAATTGGTAAATTAATGAGCTTGTAAAACTAGCTGCAAGATAGCATTTTTGGGGGGTAGACTCGAACACTGTGGGAGGAATAGCAGCCTTGGGGGCAGGACCCACATGTGCTTTGCAGTCAGAAGAAGGAACAAAACACGCTAGCTCGAGGGAGCAGAGCGCGTGAGGCTGAACGGCCTCGTCCCCTGGCCACCCTGCCACATGTCCCACTAAGATAAGGAAGTTTGCTGCGTACCAGGCACAAGGTAATGAAATACAGGAGCTCTGTGACCACAGACTCAATTAGTGGAAAGGGATAATTCTGCCTTTCCCCCTCTCGAGCATGCAAGGAAGGTTGTTGCTGCCTCTCTGGGCTTTCTATGCAAATTAGCACCGCCTCTCTATATTTCCCATGCAAATGAAGGTATACATCAAGAAGCAGTGAAGCAACACCCCTCTTAGCAGGGAATACAAATGGGCTCAAGTCCCCTGGCAGATGCATGCCCACCACCAAAGACCCTCCAAGCAATGAACCAGGGGAGACATCAGTGGAACCCTGGGTGGAGCCAGAACTTTACCAGCTCCTGCTTTCCCCTTTCCCCTTGTCTTGTCTTTACCTTCTCTTTCCTTTAAGTACACCATATATAGCTTTAGGCAGGTGATTAAGAATTATACCTTTTTATTTTGCAGACCTGTGGTGTAAGTCTCCTTAGTTCAGCCCAAGTGAATTACCAAACCTCTGTCACTCCTCCTCCCAGATGGAGCCGGAGGTGACACACCTACTCTAACATGCAACATAAAACTCAGCACTACTCTTAATAGCTGTGTTTAAAAAGGGTCATTGCCTGCTTTCTATTTTGTTATGGGAACAGCAAAAGCCCTTGTGGTTTAATCTTTGTAAACCTTTTTGGTTTAATTTAGGGATCTAATTCATGTCTATAAATACATGAGGGCTGGGCACCAAGCAGGCAGGAACAGCCTCTTTTCACTCGTGCCCTGTGACAGGATGAGGGGCAATGGATTCAAGCTCGAGCACAGGAAGTTCCACCTCAGCATGAGGAAGAACTTCTTTCCTGTAAGGGTTACAGAGCCTGGACCAGGCTGCCCAGAGAGGCTGTGGAGTCTCCTGCTCTGGAGACTTTCCAGCCCCACCTGGATCTGTTCCTGTGTGGGCTGCCCTGGGTGTTCCTGCTCTGGCAGGGGGGTTGGACTCGCTGATCTTCAGAGGTCCCTTCCAACCCCTACCATGCTGTGATTCTGTAATTAATACTGTAGTGGATAATGTATGCTTTGAATTTCTTTGAAAAATAATTTGTAGGCTTTGAAACAAGAACCTCTTTAACAAAAAGCACCCTAACTAAATGTGCTCTTCACCTGAAAGATAGGTCCCCCTGAGCACAGGAGAGCAGGATGAAAAATACTGTGTTAGTCTTCAAAATAAGGACTAAGAGCAACTTCACCTTTAATGCTCTGGTGTCTATCCTATTGGTTTTCTTCTGCGTGACAGTGGGGTTGTGTTTGAAAAGCCTCTGTGTCCTACAACTGTCTGGCAACTATCCAGCTCCAAACGTGGAGAACCTGAAGCCCTGAGACTGCAAGCCACCACCAGCAAAGTTCCCCTGGTTCAGTATGACCCCCATGCTGAAATGCTGACAGGTATTAACTGTGAGCAAAAGACTGCTCCCATGCATGAGGAGAAAGAGCAGCAACCAGTTGAAAGAACACAAAGGTTAGAAAACCAGGTGTTGCCCTTCCCAAGCAACACATTGAAAGGAAAAGGTTGGGTTTCTTGTGTGCCACTGAGCACGTAATCACCTTTTATTCTTTTGGAAATCTGCCCAAGAGATACTTTAGGGAGTCTAAAAGATACTTAGGCACATTGGCAAGCTCTGTGTGTTCTGGGTTTCAGCAAAGTGGCTGCAGATGCCTGAACCACAGCTCCTGACCGTGCTATTCACAAAGACCTCCCTGGCACCAAGCAAGATGATCAATTCTGTGTTACTCATCATAATTCTGTGTTATTGGTCATAATTCTGTGTTATTTGTCATAATTCTGTGTTATTGGTCATAGTTTTAATGCGCTGTACTCAAGTAAAATGTTGTGGCTCCTGGCGTAACAGGTAAGAGATAAGAATCTTGTGAAGGAAGAGAGAAAAATCTATCTAAGAAAAACAGTGAGATTCTTTATCAACGATGCTGGCAAAAAATGCATACAGGCTATTTAAACAGATGAGTTAAGCATCATTTACCTTCTCTCCCAGGTAAGATGGTGGAGCTTTCCAGTACAAACTGTGCACTGAAGCAGGCAATTCTTGAACATCAGCCACTACGCTATTACTAACTGGATTGAAAGTGACTGGAATGTCAATATTTTCATCTGCTGCCTCCAAGTGCCAGTTCTTCATGTCCACAAACTAATGGAAATACAGAAAGGAAATAAAAGTTTGTCTCGTCCTTTATTATACTTCACCAGTACCAAGTAATGAGAAATTGCCTCTACAATTCCCTTAGCATAAAATGCAATCCCTGCAGAGCCAACCTGAAGTCTTGGGGCGATGGAAGTTGAAAGGACCTCTAAAGAAAGCACGAGTGGGACAGATGTGCCAAAGCTCCTTGGGATGCAGGCAGCTGGTTTGTCACCTGCAAACTAAATTGTATCTTCAGTGACATGAAGACATAACCCTTCTGGAGACAACTAGGAATTGTGTACACAAACCCAAGGATATAATCTGGAAGTGCTTTTTAAAATCCATTCCAAAATCAGATCAAGGACACTAACCTAAGAGACAGAGTGCAGACTTGTGGTAGGTTAACTGGGAAGGAGGGGACACAACAGGATATTTTGGAGCAGCAGGCAAGGTAGCATAATATTCTGGCTCTTTAATACACATTTTATGTTCATGGTGATAGTTTCATGAAAGGTCATACAACCTGTTATTTATCCTAGTGCTGGGGGAAGGAAAGCATAATGCCTATGTACTAGAACACTTCAGTCATGGGTTGCCCTTGGCTGGCCAGAGTAATAAAACAAGAAGACAAGTAATCCCTAGAGAATTTTTCCCCAAAGCAAATGCAAGTTTGCTGTTTACTGCTCTGAGGCCAGATTTTCATCCATTACTTCTAAACAGTAAAGTGCCAAAATCTGGATTCCATCTAGTCTATGTCTAAGCCTCAGCTAAACTCCTCATCCATCATTCTAGGACTATCTCTTTTCTTCTCTTGTGTTGTTTCAGGCAGCTGTTGCTTTTATTTCAGTCTTCAGCCATTTTACTATTCATTTATGCTACTAAAAGAAAAATAAATCTATCTTTTCTCACACTTGATGTCATGTCTCTTTTATGGGGAGGGAAGAATGACAACTCTTACAATCTCTGCAGTATCTGTCACACATTTCTTAGGTTTCAAAACGCATCTGTGATACAGACGTGTAAAATGACACATGTACTTATCAAAGCATCTTGAAAGAGACCATTGACTTTAACGATGAAAGAATGTCTGAAGACAAAAGCAATAAATGGACAGCTCAACTTCAGTCCAATTAACGATTTGTAGACAAACAGGCAAAAAGGGCCATTTCTGCTGTTAAGGTACTTTCAGACCATGCTAAGTCTTAACAAGGCTGCACTCAATCTGCACTACTGCTTCCAGAATATTTCTCATCCTTAGAAACTAGGAAAATATAATTTTCAGCTTTGGAGGAAATCTGTCATTTGCTTCAGGGAATAAATGTAGGTTCACGTTAGCAAATTAAAAAAACCAACTATTGGATACACCTTGGTTCTCCGACGATTTGTACTGCGGCAGTTGCTGGTCGCCCCAAAACAAAAGCAAGAGGTGCATCCCTTGGCATTGGAAGGGTCCAGATAAAAGGATCCTGGTCGGCAAGTATCACATTTTGCACCTTCAACATTCTCCTGTTAAGAGACAGTTAAAAGGAATCTCAGTGCTTTCCTTTTGGTTTTCCTGAGGCCCCCAAAACCTCCTGCACATATAAAAAATATCTTCTGAAAGAAGATTTGTTGAAACATAAGGAAACATGATTGAAAATTGAGATTGTCTGGATACACCGTACTCCAAACGCAAATACAACCAACTTCCTGGGGACTTGGTTATGAGGTGTCTTTCCAGTTTATAAAATGAACCACTGAGTAATAAACATTAGTCAGAGACAGCTGGTAACTTCCTTGCCAAAACCCTCCTGCTTGCTTTTCCAACCCTACAATATAAAAGGTCACTTGTGAAAGTTCACATTTATCACATTTAATTATGCAGATCAGAACAAAAGAAGATTTCCTGGATATAATGATGTGGTGAAATGTCAACTGACATAATATGGCTAAAAAAAGCACAGGACCTGGTTAACCTCCAGAAGCTGAGCTGCAGATGCATAGAACAGATCTGTGCAGGCTGTTTCAGTGAATCAATGGACATCACTGCACTGCTCTAAAACATTCTATTGCCAGTAGAACTGACCCATGTTGAACTCATTTAAAACCAGCATTTAACTGCTACCATGACAATCTCTGTCCATACTGCAAGGGAGGATGGGTTTGTACAGCTGCATTTAATTTTTACTGAAAATTTAATCAGAAACCCACATCATTCACCCCATTAAATACAAAATTGTCACTGACGTGCAAACGATGCTTGTGAATGCAGAAGTAATTTGATTTATCTGACCTTGCAGAGACAAATGCCCGTCTGGGGATCACAAACATCTGGTTCTGTTCCATCTCTGTTACAGTTACACGGCACACAGTTTGGGAAACTGTAGGTACCAGGAGCACACCGATCACACTGACGACCTTTTATTCCTTGTTTGCATCTTAATCAACAAACAAACAGAGATAAGGGAGTCAGCAGGGGAGGAAGGAATGAGCAAGCAAGTGAAGATTAAACCAAGAGGCAGGTGGATCTTTGAAGTGACTATGACATGAGTTTACGATTTCCATGGAGAAACAGCAACAACTTAGCACTGTTCTCAGATTGGAATGGTGAGACATTTTAGATGGTCATGGAACTCCTTAGGAATGGATTTGATTTTGAAGGAGATAAGTGCTCACAATAGAATTAGACTCCTGCAGTCTACATCTACTTCTGCAGTGCTTCATTCAGTGCTTGCAGTGCAGAGCTACTTCCTCTCCACACCAAGGTGTGAAACACGGGTGTTGGAAGATTTATAGCTGGAGGATGTGACTCAGCATTACTCAAGGCACTCATCTGCTAACAAAAAGGTGGAGAATACCAGGCATATGAATAGTTACGGGGACTTCAACCTGCCACAAGGCTTGGGTTAGTTCACAACTGTTTGCAAAGGAAAAAAATCCACTTTGCTCACAGCGAGTGCTGAATTTCTTGTTTAGGTGAAGCATGGCAGATGCAAATCCAACACCAAACTATGAACAAGAATAGACATGAGAGAACAACTTTCTGTGGCAGCACCTACTTCATCCTACCTTTACAGCAAGCTTGCACTTGATAAAACTAATGAAAATGTAGCTCTGATGACCCCTCTTCCTCCTGTTTATGATGGTGAACTAACTGTACAAGCCCAAAGCAGGTTTCAAGAGAGTAAGGATTCATTGATAATGAATATCTGCCACCACCACCACCCACATCTTTACATTTATGTATGATGAGATTATTTTTTTAAAGTCTCAGCAAGTTGGTGGAGTCTCCTTTGGCTCTCAGCATCAAATTCAGCACTATGAATTTAATGGAAATTAGCAGTTAAAGTACGTGGGCAAGGTAGACTGCACTTCATGGAATACATGAAAACAATTACTAAATTCACCATATAACAGGTAAGGTTTCTCAGAGTCTCTCTGAATACATCACTCCCACACACAGATAACTGGATGGGGACTTTGAACTTCATGTAATCCACAGAAGCAGAAGTATTAATCAGATTGTAGTAGGGAGCTACGTACTTCAGCAACCAGTCCAAACTTATTTGCTGAATTCCCAATCTTGCATCAGATTATTTTACCAATAAGCTGCCATTTCTTTGATATTTCCAATTAGGCTGCACATGAACAATTATCACCACTCTCATCATGCAATAGAACTTCTCACTGGAATTGAAAAACGTGACTATTTCCGCAAAGATTATCTTCAATTTTACTGAAGTAGAGATGTGCTAGAGCCATTATTTGAAGTATTAGATGTTATTTGACAGAATTATTTATTTTTGCATAGTATTTATTTTGATTTTATTTTTGTATTGTATGGCGAAAATGAAAGCAGAGACTAACCAGATTGAGAGTGCATCAGGAGTTGCATTTCAACCCTGAACCCCAACTTCTAAATACAAAACCGGATTCCTGTTTTGTTCTGAGGGTGAGATAATTATTCACGTCATAGGAAAAGGACAAACTTAGCAAATAATAGGAGCATTCTCTGAAAATTAGTGTCCTCTATCATACTTACAGGCTTAATGGCTGAGCAGGAAGGACAAACTTCTCTTTTGTTAGGACCCTAAGGTAGCCAAACCAACCACTTAACTAATCCTGGTCTTCTGACTACAACCTACTGCCTGTCAAGTATTTGTACTTGCTATCTAAGGACTCAGTCTCCCCTTCTTATCTCACCATGATGAATTACAGAAAAATAAACATTTGTCATACAGGAGGTAGAATTTTAAGTGCAATCATCAGTTAAAACGGCTCCAACCAAAGGGTATTTTTCATACACACAGCACCCATCATCAACATTTCTCAAAATTCATTGCAAACCTTCAAGCTTTACAGTGTTGAAAAACACTGTTAGACTTAAATCCAGACACCAGACTGTGGAAGGTCAACTGCAAAGTTTTAGGAACTGGGGAAATCATGTACACCTTTACAAACGAGATGTGTGTCCGGAAGTCAGGAGCTCTGTCTGAGCTCTGCTACAAATTGAGATTGGATGAGAGACAGATATGTGATGTACCATAAGTGACATCCCATGTCACTGGCAAACAGAGCACAAGCCCAGGAATCCCAAATCCCACCATTCATAGCATGGTAGAGGTTGGAAGGGACCTCTGGAGATCATCAAGTCCAACCCTCCTGCCAGAGCAGGAAACTTGAACAAGCCAATTTTCCAGTAAAACATTGCAGGTGTCCCTGAAACAGCAGAGTCCCCACTATCACCAAGCCCTGCTTAAATCCACGTTCACCATCAAAGTTCCCCACATCCCTCCAAATACCTGACAAGAAGGGTGAACCAAAACTCCCCTGTGTTGCTTATAATGCACAGAACCCAAACTTACTTGCATTGCCCAGTGTTTTTTTCACATTCTGGGCTTGCCACATTAACGACTCCCCTTTCTGAACAGTTGCAGCTTTCACAGCCAGCAAGAGGGTGATAGCTGAAGTAATTCTTCTCACACACTTCACACTTTGGTTTCACAGTTCGTGGAGGGCAGATGCATTTACCAGTGGTGTCATCGCAAAGACGCCGCCCGCAGTTGCATACTAGGTCAAAGAGAACGTTCTATACATCAATCACGTCAACTTGCCACGGCCAACTCTTATGAAACTTGTATATGAAAAAAAAATTACATGCACACAACCTTTATGTATAAAGGACATGATTCTTTTCTCTCTTTCACTAGTTTTAAGCTCAGGATCATAGAAACCAACTATGTGACTGAGATGGTAGGTTGCAAGAGTAGCTCAGTGCTGCTCTTCTGCTTACCTTCGATGCAGGCAACATTAATCACTTACCAAAGCTGCCAAGGATTAAACAACAAATAGTTTTGGTGTTAAGGGCATCACTTTTACAAAGCAACATTTATAGACATGGAGCATAATATCTGAGAAGGTGGCTGAGGACTTTTGATGGAATCTATAAATGCGTTTATGTTACTACGGATAATACCAGAATATGAGGAATTATGAATGCTGCGTCTCTGATGACGTGGAAAATCTTGAAGGTATAAACTGGGATATAATAGAAAAGAAGGCTGAGGGGAGACCTTCTCACTCTCTACAACTCCCCGAAGGCAGGTTGTAGAGAGGTGGGGGTTGGTCTCTTCTCACAAGTCACAATTGACAGGACAAGAGGAAATGGCACCAAGCTGGGC
>JANHGN010015746.1:18411-36802 GCA_024605025.1 Megaceryle maxima
GTCTCCCTGGAGCCTTCTCTTCTCCAGGCTGAACAATCCCAGCTCCCTCAGCCTGTCCTCATAGGAGAGGTGCTCCAACCCACAAGGTCACAGAGGATTTATTTTTTATAACTAAAACTGGACACAAGCAAATGAAGCTGTGGTCGTGCTGCTGTAGCCATGGTGGTAAGGGCATAAGGGAAGGCTTGTGGGTAGACACATTTTGCACTAATAAAATATAATACCTGCAGTTCCAAACTACATAAGTGTAGGTTGCAAAACTTGTGTGTGAACCACTTGAAGAGGAGAGGAGATAAAAATGCCTGATAAGCAGCAAGATAGCTACCACCATGTAGTACTACAAATAAAAATAGCATAGGGAGAAGCTGTTAATGTAAGAAAGTGATTCAGTTTAGAAGCAGGTCCTAAGGGAGCTCGGTTTGTGTTTTAGCATCAGCAAGAAGGGACTAGAAACCCTTTAGGAGTGAGAAGGCTGAGTGCTAGTGGTCCCCTTCCCTGGGCAGCAAACCTTGTGCCTGTCCGGCGTGTAACAACCCACCAGGCTCCAGCCCATCCCAGCAGAACAAGAATAGACTCTGAGGCTTTCAACTGTGCTTTCTGCAGCTAAAACATTAGTGAGAAACAGTCTGGGTTTAGACAGCTTGTGTGCATCCATGTGAGATAAAGACTATTACGTTTGAAAGCTGACCTCAAGAACCCCATTCCTCCTTTATTTACACCAGATTTCTGAACTCCAGCACTGGGGGTGGTTCCCCTTTGGCTCTCTGGCCTACATGACAGAGAGTCACACAAAGCTCTTAATTCCAAAGCTGCTGCCCTTGACTCCATGATTAGTGTGCATACACCAGAAGCTCTTTTCCCCCTTCTTAGTGGTTGGGCTTGATGATCTTAAAGGTCTCTTCCAACCAGAACAATTTTATGATTCTCCCCATCTTCTGCTAAGTGCAGTCTTCACATTTAACACAGGGAAATATGTCCTCTCAGGAGGAGAATATTGAAATTTATCTTGCAGCAAATGATTCAGAGAATGAACACTAGGATTTAGAAATAAAAATACACGACTTTTAGCACAAGAGACTTCCACCTGTGGGAATACAGACTAATAGGATCAACATCTCAGTGCTGCCTTGTGACAGGACAAGAGGTGATGGTTGCAAGGGGAAACACAGGAAGTTCCACCTCAACAGGAGGAGAAACTTCTTCCCTGTGAGAGTGACAGAGCCTGGACCAGGCTGCCCAGAGAGGTTGTGGAGTCTCCTGCTCTGGAGACTTTCCAGACCCACCTGGATCTGTTCCTGTGTGGGCTGCCCTGGGTGACCCTGCTCTGGCAGGGGGTTGGACTCAATCATCTCCAGAGGTTCCTTCCAACCCCTACCATGCTGTGGTTCTATGATGTGGATGGATCCTGTTAGCACTGCAATTGCTGCAGGGAGCTAACAGACAATTTCAATGGTACTTGTTCACACTGAACACTGCCTCATGAAATGAAGAAAGCAAGTATCAGCTGTTAATCCAAATAGTTCCATGAAACTACTTGATGTTTATAGCTGAGTTTCAACTCTAGATTTGAACCCTGTAAACTCAACATGTGTTTCTAAAATGGAAAACAGAAACATCATAGAAGGAAATTCAGTGTCCAGAAAAATGTATCCCTGGTGTGGCCAAAAGAGGGCAGTGAAGGCTTTTTAGTCAAAGCATTTAAAAGTTACCAGCATGCATTATTACCTGAATTTTGTAGGAGACCCAGGAAACTCCCATATGGGTTTTGAGGATGTAAAAAAAAGTGAAAGAAAAAAAAAAAAAAAAAAAAAAAAAAAAGGATGAGGTATAAAAGCTACCAGAAGATTTTTAAGTTAAAGTTTACATGTAGAAGAGAGAGGGGAACTGAAATAAAGCACAGGAGAGCTGGAAAAACACTTGCCCAGGAAGGCAAATTTCTGTTTAGCTTTGAAACTGATGAGGTTTGCCTCAGTATTCTCTGAGTGAATGTATACAGAGACAGTTGAAGCACCCAATATACATAATTTCACACATAACAATACAGCATAGGGAGAAAAGTACCTCTCTTTACCCACTCAGGGAACAAGTGTTACAAAAGGGAAAGAAAATGGAAACTTACCAGAAGAAAATTCACTGAGGATGCTTTAAGATGCATCTTTGTATCTGCCAGAAGGTCAAAGGCTGCGACGCGATTCCCGTCGTCAACTGCAACACTGCGACAAAGGAAACTGAGACAGAAAGCAGGATTAAAAGAGAGCCCGCTGACATTGCCGTGTTGTTTAGGCTCTCACCCAGCTCAGCTGCCTGGCTTTTGGCTCATCTCACCACTGGTGCACAGCCAATAACACCTGGCAACTGGTGAACTAGGAAGACAAAGGCTGGACCACAGATAAAATACACCTTGTCCTTTGTGGGTTGACCTACGCAGAGCCCAAACCTCCAGACATCAGCTTAGATGTCCATCTGAGCTACTGCTTTAAGTAGGACGTGATAGGCATAGATGCTATCTGCAGAGGCTTCCAGCCTGTGTAATATGGCTTGTAACTAATTTTCTGTGCCTGGGCTGTGCTCCTTGAGGTGCCAGCGGTCACCAGCGGCTGCTTTCCACTACTGCCACGCGCTGCTGACGGCGTGGATCAGCAGCTCTCACCCACGCAGCAGCAGCCAGGCCAGTCTTTAGGAAGCTGTTCTGTACACCGAGATATTTCTCAATAGAAATGAAAAACTGTAGGTTTGCCCCTTCCTGACCACCTTCCATTGGCTACACCAGCTCTGGTGCAGACAAGAACAGACCAAGGGGAAAAGTGCTGCTAAAACCTTTGAACGTCGTCTCGCTCAGGGAGCATGATGCCTGCAACTTGCCAAAAGTAGCAACAGTTCCCTTTTGCTGAAGGGAAATCCTGTAAGGCTCTAATTTCTTCTCTTTCTTCTGCATTTCTGCTCAGCCAGTCCAGACAGCATGCCAGGGATGAGAAGCTGTAGCTACCACACAACTCCTCTGTTTCTCCTCTACAAAACAGTTTGCAGAAGTTTCACTCCTGTTCAGAGCACAGCTCAGAAATAAGGTCAACTCAGAGGTGAAGACATTTAAGACCACAAAAATACAGATCCCTTATTTGTGATCCACTGGAGACTTGTGATGTTATATTCTCTTGTGATGTTTTATTCTCTTGTGATGTTTTACTGGGAATAATCAAGCTCATAGAGCTGTAAGAAAGCCTGGCACAATGTATTCCTGATTCTGCAAGTTCCTCTTATCTGCGTGTACCTCGCTCTGGCATTTCTTGCATTTATTTTTTAACAGAAGAGACTTTGTAGCTTCCTGCTTTGGAAAGATGACGCAGCAACTTAACCTGCAACGTGACCATTAACTTCAGGCAGAGGAACCTCCACAGAAGTGACTGACTGCATTGCTACATTAAAGTAGCAAGGGCTTTCTTTGTATTTCCATGAGCAAGTTCTTAACAAAAGTAGCCCAGAAAATGTGTTTGGGGAAAATAATAATAAATAATAAAATAAAAAAAAAAAAAGAAAGGCAGTAAAGTGGAAGATTCATAGCAAATAGTTTGGGGCTCAAGATGTTACATAACAGGCTAAAATAAGAGCTTTCCCCAACAATAACCTGACAAGGTCACTGCTCCACTGCTCTGCATCACACACATGCTGATGAAAATGATTTTTCTTAGTGGGTAATTTCAGCCTAATTTCCCTAAGCATCCAATCTGCCAAAGACTTGGCTCATGGGAAAAATGGATGCATGTCTCTAGTCCCCTGACACTGGGTAGGGTCTCCCAAGGACTCAAACATCCGCAGGATCAGAAGCCTAATTTGAGTCATACGATGAAACGCTTCAGTGAGCAAGACAATCTTGCTGAGGACAAACAAAATCTCTTGCGCAGAAACATCTGCAGTAACTTCACCAGGCTGCAAGGATAAAGAAGCATTTGGCTGAAGACTTTGCCTGCAGCCTAACAGCCAGAGGATGTCTACACTCAGAATTTCAGACACTTTTCTACTCCTGCTTCAGCAGCTCTTCTTAGAAATGGTGGGGATGCTCTTGTAAACTGGCAGCTATTTTTTTTATAGCCAAAGCCCTTAGACAGGCTTTTATCTAAATAAAAGCAGCTCAGACATCTGCAGCCAATGGTGATGCTCTTCCACTGGACTCAGAGAGTAACTGTTTTAAGGATTTATGAATGTGTATAAAAAAAGTTACCCTTTGTACAGGAAAACAGGTCACTGAAGCAGTAGCAATATTTAATGAGCTGCTACACAGAGAGAATTAAAAACCTGTGCAATACCCACAGAATCATGTAATTGCTTTTAAAACACTCTAGAATTAAAATAATTTACACACTAAAATGGATTCCATTACATAAAATAGTATAATTATATCACAAATACCTATTTTATCCTTTAGTGATTACTTCAGAAGTTCTTACCTGTATTTACAACTATATATTCTCACTCTGCCTTCCGTGACAGGTCCTGGGCTCTGTATTACCACCTCGGCAGAGTGTAACCGATCCTCTTCATTGGCATATTCAAAAACCAGAACGTAACGACCGACCTGAGGAACCTTTATGCTTAGCTGTAAATTGACCTAGGTCAAGATGATCGAAAAAGAAAAAAGCCGTTAAATTTCTACTCCTTTTCTTGCTCCATTTTCTTGCCCTGCCAGCTAACTGGTCAGCATTAGCCCAGGGCCAGTCCTGTAATGTCCCAGCAAAAGCCATCCAGCAGAATGGAAGCACTGCTTATTGATATCCCTTTGTCCACGTTCAAGAAACAGTTGCCATCATAACAGATGCAGAAAGGCTGTAAAATAAGCCTAAGAAATGTGTATATTATTATTTCTTTTCTCCTCAGTAGGAAGTAGCAGTGAGGATAATTAACAACCCTAAAAAATTATCACTGTCATCTCTAAGCTATCTTTAATAACATAGAAAAACTGAGTCTACTTCTCCACTGAAAACAATACTTCCAGGAACACATTTCCAAGTACAGCCGTGCTGTATATTGATTCCCTCCAAAGACTGAAAGCATTTCCTCCAGCAAACAGCCAATGCCACTTTCTGAAGCATCATGTTTTTCTTTTAGCTTAACTGCACAAATTGGTTAACACAATATTTGATGCAAAATACTTTGAAGGAGTTGCATGGAAACTGCTGCGGCTGCAAACAAATTTGCTACAGTTGGCTAGATAATTATTTTGAAATTTCAACTGTTTTTTTCCTCAATATTTCCTTAGGCTACAAATATTTAAATAATAAATAACTCCATCAACGGCCCTTTTGACTCCACTGCAATTATTCATCCCAGTAAAATTTCACATATATATCAGTGATGAAGCAGCAGGGCCTGTGGCATGTAAAATATTCTTGCTGTGCTTGGTATTTTTAAAGGCAATATCTTAGCACAGTAACCAAGGGCCCAATCATTTGACATGTAATTACCATGTATCTGATAAATTACCTTTTTTTTTTTTTAACCAAACACACTTCTAGTATAACTTTCTATTCCATAAACATACATTTCTCTTTCAGTGGACCTACAGCAGTGGCATAACTGCTTCTGCTTGGTTTTCAGTAAAGAGAATATTTTAAGTAAGTACAGCTATTTAAGGAAAAAAAAAAAAAGATTCAAGTGCTGAATGTAGACCACAATGCTGCCAAACCATTATGCCATTTCTGCTGCAATTAAACAGTATGCTCAACAAGCTGGTAAGCCTAAAGCAAGAAGAGGTTTTATTTAAAAAATATAGTTTTGTCAGAGTGAAATGTCCACTCTGGTCAGAGTTCAACATCTGATGCAGGGTCTGTTTTAGGGATATATTACAGATCTGCAAATCCTGAACTGTAGATCTGCAAGTGTTTTAGGCCAGTGGGTTTACAGTGTGGAAGGGACTGCAATTAGCAGGCAGGAATCTGACCTCTCTTCCACTGATGTGGGCCATCACTGGTTGATCAGGCGTTGGCTGTCGCACAGGTATTCTTCTGTATTCTCCCTCACGTCTCAAATATGCTGCCTCTGAACCAAGGACACAGGAAAATCCACCCAATGGCAAATGCTGATAGAGCAAGCAGCTTACACCAAAAAAAAACCCAAACAACACAACACAGGATTATTATTGCTTTCAAGTGCAGCAGAATAATAAAATAATCCAAGGCACTGGTTTATTCTGTAGCATGGATACTGACTGCTCTGTTGAAGTGTGTCCTGAATAGGTGCAAGGCTTTGTAACTTGTATCTGCAAGATGGGTGCTTCGTAGTAATCACTAGGTAACAGCACCATATAATCCTAGGAACAAAGAATACAACAAGACCATGCAGAAAATGACAAAAGGAACATCTCTAGGCTTCCCCAATGTAGTGATGAACGAAACCAACCACATAAATAATTTTTACAGTGGATATCTGCAAGATGGGGACTTTTTTCTGGTTGTTGTTACATGGGCCAATAAGATCAGAATGTGTGTCTCTATTTCTACCTTCATAGCGATGGGATGAAGGCATCTACCCCAGCGAGCAGAACTCAACTCTCCCATCGTGTGTTGACCAAGCCAGTGCTCACAAAGGAGCCTCCCCACGGCTCGGTAACGCACAGAGTTCAGTGCAGTTTTCACCTGTGAATGTGATTGGGGCAACTCAGCTGTGCCATGCAACTCTGTGTGACTCCACAAGGAGATTCACATATCCTGGGTGATGTTACAAAAATATTCCAGGTAGCCTGTTAACCTGTGCTTTAAAAGCTGGCCTAAATTTTGCTCTGCCTTGCCTACTTAAATAAACATATTAGAACTTACTGATAAAAACTGTTATTGTAAGAACATGCTGGGCTAAGGTCATTAATAAATTGCATTTCAGATGTATTAGTAAAAAAAAAACCCAACAAAACCAGACACAATAAGTACTGTCACTTTCAGCAAGAAATATGTTTGCAGGCTCTTTAGTAACGTTTTTTGTGGTATCCCACAAATTTAAGAGAGCCCCAGGCTTAATGACTCAAGACACTGGCCACTTGTTAACCCTGTATAGTATACCTCTGCATTTCAGTATGCTGTCTCTGTGATCATACACGCTTAAGGTTTTTCAGAGATGATCAGCTCAGTTTGTCTTTTTATAGCAATTCCTCAGAACTGCTGACAGAACACTTGTCAGTTTTTCCGTGATGATGGGAGGATAAAAAACATTTTGCAAATTAAAACTAAGGTCATCTGTGGCTGAGCCAAGCTTTAGACAAGACATCAGATATGTAAGAATTATGAATTTCTGTGAGCATTTATGCTCAACCAGTTGTGCTGTATATTAATATTACTTTCTCCTTTGAAGGTACAGATTCTGGATAGACTTAAAGCCTATAAGCCTAAGAAAAAGAAATAGAGCAGGTGAAAATCAGAGATGAAAAACAAATGGAATAAGAGGCAGAACTGTAAATTTTCACAATTCTATTCAGTTGTTGCACTCTTTTCACTAGTGCTGTATTTCAATTGCTTGCAGGGTTCTCCCTGATAAATTACTCCACAGCAATATTATCATGACAGCCTTCAAGCATTTGTTTTTCTCAGTTGTTTTCTTACCAAGAGGACTTCCTCTGCCATGATACTGACAGTCCATGTGCCTGGAACCAGTGAGAAAGGTTCTGTGGAGCTTTTTCCTGGGATTGTGACAAAAGCTGGTTCCTTGCTGGGTGGAAAGACAAACTCTTTGCTCTGAGCAGCCCCTGCCAGGAAAAAAAAACAAAAAAAAAACCAAACCAAAACAAACAAACAAAAACCAACAAAACAAAACAAACAAACAAAAAACAAACAAAAAACCCAAAGGAAAACAAAACAACACAAAACAAACAAACAAAAAACACCAAAACAAACAAAACAAAAAAAACCAAAACACAAAAAAAAGGATAATAAAAAAAAAGGACTGTGTAAAATATCTCTATTTAGTGCTGATGATTTCACTTGGTCTAACAGGAGCTGATCAACGTTATTCTGCTAATATGTTAACAGTACATTTAGCCACACAGAGTTAGCTACAGAACTAGGCAGTGGTGGTCTTCATTCTTACTGGTCTTGAGCATACTGGTTCAGCTCTGCCTCTGTAATGGCCAGTTTTGCAATGTTCTGAAACGCTCCTTTCACATTCCCCTTCCATTATTTTCCATTCAACCTGTGTCTGCACTGACCCACCACATGTTCAGCTGACCCAAGGCACGCGGCTTTCAGGCAAATATTTCAGATGCTGGAAGCTCCCAGTAGCATATAAAGTGTTTAGTTACAGACAGTTACCGAAGATGACTTCTGGCAGAGGTGATGTACACTGGCAAAGTAACTGTGATACGCTTTATCAAAGAGCAGTTGTGAGGAACAGTCGTTATGGATATTAAGGGTTTCCTCTTTGAAGTCCCTAGACACAGGCAAAAACTGGTTCCCTGCCTCCCAGGAGATGTCAGACAGAAATGACTACAAACTGCTGCCACTCTGCCAAGTCTTTCAAGTCATCAGTTTGTCTCCTCTGAGTTACTACAAGGATCTATGACTAAACTCCATTAGCTCCCATCAGTATGCTGAGGTTAGGCATAAGAAGGGATCATTCTGCATATAGGCTTGGTAGGCCTCTACCTCTCCAAGGCTATGGGGGACATCTTTCATCAGGGCCCAAAAGGCAGCACGTGCTGTTGAGGTCTGTAATCAGAGCTAACTTGGTAGATGGGAGTCATCATTAAATAAAAGTTATTCACGGAATGAAGGCAGAAGCCACCCAGAAACTGAAATATTAAAGGCAACTACAACAAAAAAAAGTCCTGTTACCCCTTCTTTAAAAGCTTCATAAAAACACACACTTCAGAGCTTCCAAGTGCAGAATGGAAACTACCAAGTTTGGCAAATATTTGAAAAAAAACAAATATTGATTGCTGCCGTAAGCAGGGGCTTCATGCAAGAACAGCCACATCAGTTACATGGCAAAACACAGTAGGAAAAGCACAAAAGCACCAACACTGATAAAAGTGATGCACTGATAAAAGTGACATTACAACTCTGACCTAGGTGGACCTTGAAAAGGATCCTCTGATCTAACATTCATCTGATCTGTGGCACCACTGAGTTGCACCTACCTGTTTCAGGCTGAGATTGGCAAGCGGATATGCGACCAGGTAACGTTTCACCTCCAGGGTTAATATACCTCAGGATAATGCGAAATAAGTACAGGTTTGATTTTCTCACATTCAAAGTTATCCTCACTTCATTCTGCAAAATGGAAGTTAATAAACAAAAACAGCCGTAAAGTGCTGAAGGGAGGAACAGTTAGAAGCCATGCAAGCACCATACTAAGGTCCTATAAGAAAAACACACATGCAGACAACTATATACTGGAAAGGCAATGCTGGTGGATGACAGAGGAAGACAGGCAGGCCTAGTGAGAAAATTAATTCACTTACAAGTATAATTAGTGCCAAAATGTTTTCCCTCAGCAACTGAGATCTTCCCTTTAGAGCTTTTTGAGCCCAGGCTGACATAGCGGAGGACAAGGTGGAAATGCTTAGGGGAAGCCACAGTGATAGGCACAACCACCTCTGGCTGGGAAAAATAAAAAGAAAAGGGGAAAAGGAAGAAAGGAAAGTATATTATTTGTTACTAGCACCCAGAGAAAGAAAAACCATTGGGCAAAGACAAACTCCGTAACAGAAAAGAAAGGCTTGGGCAGCTTACAAAAGAATATAGAACAAAAACCTCCTGTGAAATAAACCTCTTGTTGAATAATAGCTTATCCAGGAAGACACGGAATGGCTGAACAACACGTGTGTTGATACTGCACCTTGACACATGCCTGGTATTTTATGGTTATTCTCCCCTCCCGTGCCATAAAGGCAGTTATATGGTAGATACCATACAACTCTCCATATTCCCAGCTTCCTAAGGAACTGGCCAGAACCATTGATCCTAGTCTGAGGTCACTCATGCAGACATCTCTGACCCTTACTGAAACTTCTGCTCCTCCACCAGATCCTGCAGTTTCTTCGAGAGGTGACACCATGCATGATGCTCTCTGCCCAGGGGCCGAACCGACACCTCTGGAGCCACACGTTAGTCGAGCCCACAGGAGCCTGTGCTCACACAGCTCCTACTATTTAGTGTGCAGTGCAACAGAATCAGCAGAGACACGGCTGGTGGTGCATTAGGGAAAAATAGGACTGGTGAACATCAAGGATTTGGCTTCCTTCTTTCCATCCTAAACCCTTGAACTCCACCAGCTCACCCATCACAATCCACTTGCTGTCCCTTTCCAAGATGCTAATGGTGCGGTGACTTCCCCGCCACTGCAGTACATTCTGCTTCCCCAAATGCACACAGGTTTTCTCTGTTCCATACATTTCAGAACAGAACACAAAGCACTATTTTCTCTTACCCCTAAAAGCTACAGTAAATGCAAGATTGCCAACTCCCACACGCTTCTCTGGATGTATCTATGTCATCATCATCCCAGAGACCTCCACCTTCTATTGAAACACAAAGCAGAAAGCAAAGACAGACACACGACAGATGGCAGGGCTGTGAGATCTATGGAGACTAGATAGCTAAAGTCTAGGTGATTGCAGAAGGGCAGTGGACCAGAATGGAAAATACAGACAGGTAGAGGAAGGTTTTCCAAGCATTGTTTTAAATGGAGAAGGAGAACTTCTGAAGGATACTATGTGGATAAGACAGGCATTGAGGGAACACTAGAAAAATAGATATGAATAAAAAAGAAAAGGTAAAATAAACAAACATGCTTCAGGAGATTTATCAGAATGGTTTCCAAGCTTTTATGGAAAAATCTAGAAGACATGATGAAGGGAGAGAAAAAAAGACATATATGAGGAATGAGGGAGGAAGAGATGCTGGTTCCTGGCTTCAAGCAAAGGCAAGGAGTGGGGAGAAATTATTCTTTGAGCTCTGTCACAAACTTAGACAGCTCTGGCCAATGCTTTAAAATTTGAGCCCAACTGTCAGCTTTTCAGTCTGTGTGGCACCCACGTCAGCAGCACGACAGGGCACCACTGACCTCCACTGAGGTCACACACACCTTATTTAGTTCACCTCAAGAAATTGTAGCTGTATTGAAATAATTTCAGAAGAAGCTGTTGCATTAGCCTTCTGTGTGGTAGATATCATAACACAATTTGTCTTGGATGGGGCTCTGAGCAGCCTGCTCCAGTGGGAGGTGTCCCTGCCATGGCAGGGGGGTTGGAACCAGATCAGCTTTAAGGTCCCTTCCAACCCCGAAGATCCTATGATTTTACAAAATGAGTGTCAGGAGGATTATTTCAGTGTCCTGCAAGATACCAAAACACTCCGTTAAAATTAGGAAAGTTCCTTGAAACGAAGAACGTGAGACTATCTCAGTTATGCAAGGATCTAACTAAGGAGGGCCTGGAGCTGACTATCACTCACACGAGTGAAAAGCTTTAGCCAAGTAAGCAAAATAATGCACACTTCTAGCAAGATTAGAGACTCAGCCCTTTCACTACGGCTTTAGAAAATCCCATTGGGTGTGAAATGCAAAAAGCAGCTGAGTTAGAAAGCAGAAGTTAAGAAATCACAGCTGTGAATGTGGAGTAATTCTAAAGATCCAACAAATAACATTTAAAAATGGGATTAAAAAAAAAAAAAGCCAAACCAAGCCAAAACCCTCAATGAAGAAAACACACACACACAAAACAACAACAAAACAGAACGTAAAAACCACAAACACCAAACCACACACACCATGAAACCAAACCAAACCAAAACACCCCCAAAAAAATCCCCAACACCAAAATAACAAAGAGGAAAGAGTGAAAAAAGAAGAGAAAGGAAATCCCTATGCTTGTGCAATGGTTATGTGCTTATGACACGGTCTACGGTGATCCACATAGTCCCTGACAACATATGGAGGCTGGACACAACTATACCAGGGTACTACTTTTAAGAAAAGTGAGCAAATCCCATTTATTGCTCCAATCTACTGACTGAAAATCCTGCTTCACTTGCTCAGCAGTTCAGTCCAAAGTCAGCCAGGTCTGTTCTCACACAATTAAAATACGGCGATTTTCTCCTTATTCCCCCTGCTGTTGTTCAGTTTATTTATAGACTGGTTTGAGACCAAAATAGATGTTGCTAGCATGCTCCTACTCACAGCTTCTTTAGAATCACACATTTTCCTGATTGCTGCAATGTGAAGGTATCATCCCAACTAAAAGTTGGCTCCTTTCGTTTTTTTTTTTTTCCCAATAGAAGTTGCAAGTGTATGAAGATTTCAGTGACACCACCTAAAAATCTTATGGACCCAGACTGCCACGGAATTGTGTCATTCCAATTATTTAGCCAAGCATCAATCTTCTGCTTTTTCCCCTGTCCTTGGCATGACGATTTCTGCACTTAGCATTAGACTTTAAAAGGTATTAGTTCTTTTCTTTACATGTGCAGCAAAATGCGTATTTCTCACCCAAAAAAACAACCCTCAAAGAACATTTCTGAAGAACACAGATTTACACAAGCAATGACATCACAATAATACCAACACTCACTAACCCAAACAGCAATACAGTGCCAAAGGATTGGGATTAGTGAGCTCTTAGTATTTTCTCTGTTTTCTCCATGACCTTGCAGACAGACAGCAGTACTACAGAGACATACATACCACACACCTATGTTTTCACCCCAAAGCCTTGAGTGAAATCCCAGCTTACCTGTATAGAGGACATCTGGGCGTATCCTCTCCAGCTGAAGCTAGGAAATTCCCGAGGATCGTAGCCAAACCGAATTTCCCTTCCCTTGACAGTAGTACCATCTTCAATCTCAAACTTCATGTGGTGCAGATCAGGGAAAAAATAGTTTTTTTCAGGCCTTTCAAGGAGAAAAAAAAAACAAAGCCAACAACAAAGAATTACCAGTCACTGTATGGTCTACATCTAAGAGCACAAAGCAGTGGAAGGGAGGTGACCTACTGATGACTGAGGAATCCTGACAGCAGCTAATAGATTTGAGACAGCTGATAAGGTGGATGTAATGAGAATTCTCTTTCCAGAAGCTTTTATAGCTTACATCCCTTTTCCTATATTACTCTTGGTAGGTATAGATACATATGCAAAACTATTGCAAAACAGGCATCAGTTATTTAAGGAAGTCAGTTTAAAAATCCTGTAAGAAAAAGAGGAAAACTGCCCAGGAAAATTACCAGCATAACTAATACAATTTTCCAGCTTATTTATCAATGAATCCAGACTCTGACATGAAAGGATAGCATGGGGCTTGTGGGCAGTCTGAAAAGAGCTACACTGAAGCCTGAGCTACGAGGAACTACAGCCAGACTCACTCCTGACAAGCTGTCCCCACGATGTGCGCCCGGCACCGGCAGCTACCAAGGGGCTCTGCACACGCTGGACCGAGGGATCCTCCAACATCACATTGGCAGCCTGTCAGGCAAAGACCAGAAGCCAAATATCCCATCAGGAAAGAAGTGATAAAAGTTATCACAGAATCACAGCATGGTAGGGGTTGGAAGGGACCTCCAAAGATCAGCAAGTCCAACCCCCCTGCCAGAGCAGGGCAGAACTAGAGCAGATCACTCAGAAATGCATCCAGACAGGGCTTGAAAGTCTCCAGAGCAGGAGACTCCACAACCTCTCTGGGGAGTCTGTTCCAGGCTCTGTAACCCTCACAGGAAAGAAGTTCTTCCTCATGCTGAGGTGGAACTCCATGTGCTTGAGCTTGAATCCCTCGCCCCTCATCCTGTCACAGGACACAAGTGAAAAGAGGCTGTCGCTGCCTTCTTGATGCCCAGTCCTTAATTAATTATCACCAAAAAAATCCCTCGCTTCTGCTAATTAAACATTGTTAGAGACTTGTTTCCTCCTTCTGGAGCCCTTCTGACTCCTCCCCTCTTAGACACTTTCACACACACGCATAAGCTGCAATTTTTTTCTGGCTTCTAACAATTGTGGCTCTTTTATTTCTCCTTGGGATGTGACAAAAGGCACTTTTTTTAAACAAAAAAATAATAATCACAAGTCCTAAGCCATGCCACATGACTAAATGCAGGATGACAGGTTGGCAGAACAGAATTTCTACAACAATATCACAATGAATGGACTTGGACTCGATGATCTTAGAGGTCTCTTCCAACCAAAACTGTTCTATGATTCTACATTTCTATAGTAAGGAACCTTGGCCTTTTACCTTGGCAGCCAAAATAATTCTTGTTTTCAAGAGCATAATAACCAGCTTCACAAGTGTCACAGGAATCTCCACAAACATTAGCCTTGCAGTAACAGTGCCCATTTCCCTGTGAAGGAAACAATTTCATCAAAAATGCTGCAGCACCTTTTTCAGAACTTTAATCTTTCAATACTTTGAATCACCCTACTTCTAAAGGGGAAAAACATTCTAATCTTAATAAAAAGTATTATCTGGGCATAACTTCTGTCATTTATCATCTTTGATGAACAGAC
Organism: Megaceryle maxima; assembly: GCA_024605025.1. Taxonomy (NCBI): domain Eukaryota; kingdom Metazoa; phylum Chordata; class Aves; order Coraciiformes; family Cerylidae; genus Megaceryle; species Megaceryle maxima. The sequence continues at coordinate 32,879 of JANHGN010015746.1, forward strand.
TAGAAAATACTCAAAATGATGAAAACTTGTCATTTTTTTACATCCCTTTTATGTCTTTCAGACATCCCTAGGATGCAGAAAACTTCTGTATAAAACCAGCCACCTTTTGTGCAAAAGCAATAATCAAGACTAAGATTTCTACCTTACCAAATGTTACAACAATTTTTCTTTATGAAATTCAATTGAATTAATGTCTGCCTTCTAACTTCACCTTACCTGCTGACATTCTCCAACTCCACTCAGTGTTCCACTCACATCACACTGGCATGCTGCACAGATGAAAAACAGACAATCTGCATTTTGTCTTTCCAGAATACTTTGCAGGAAAACACAAACCCCACCGCCCCGAATCTGCAATTTTGAGCCATACTGTAACAAGGTGCATTTTACTCTGGAAGGTTCAGAAGAGCAGACAGATACTGGCACGAGGTAAGAAGAAAAAGCAAAGAAGAAAGAATGAGCACTCCTCTGTATGTGCAATTTACTGGTGTGTTTTGAAGCATTCTAAGTTCTGTTTAACAAAACCAGTCGAGTTTGGATTTACAATTGCTTGTTTTCTTAAAAACATTCAGACAGCTGGTGGCAGAACCATGTCTTCCAGCCTGACTGGCCCCTTCTGTTCTGCAGTTCTACTTTCAGACCAGTTCAACTCTCCACATGAAATTAAATCCTGGTCACAAGTGGTGTCCTTCAGGGCTCAGTTTTGGGACCAGTCTTGTTTAATATCTTTATCGATGACCTGGATGAGGGGATCAGATGCACCCTCAGTAAATTTGCAGATAACAAGTGGGAGTGTTGATCTGCTTGAGGGTAGGAGGCTCTGCAGAGAGATCTGGACAGGCTGGAGCAGTGTGCCACGGCCAAAGGGATGAGGTTCAACGAGGCCAAGTGCCAGGTCCTGCACTTGGGGTCACAACAACTCCAGGCTTGGGGAGGAGTGGCTGGAAAGCTGCTGGAGGAAAAGGCCCTGGGGGTGCTGGTGGACACCCAGCTGCACAGGAGCCAGCAGTGAGCCCAGGTGGCCAAGAAGGCCACCTGCATCCTGGCCTGGATCAGGAACAGTGTGGCCAGCAGGAGCAGGCCAGGGATCCTGCCCCTGTACTCGGCACTCGTGAGACCACACCTTGAGTGCTGTGTCCAGTTTTTGGGCACCACAGGGTAAGAAGGACATTGAGGGGCTGGAGCTGGTCCAGAGAAGGACAACGAAGCTGGTGAAGGGTCTGGAAAACATGTCTTATGAAGAGCAGCTGAGGGAGCTGGAGTTGTTTAGTCTGGAGAAGAGGAGGCTGAGGAGACCTTATTGCTCTCTATAGCCACCTGAAGGGAGGTTGTAGCAAGGCTGGTGTTGGTCTCTTCTCCCAAATTACTAATGATAAATAAGAGGAAATGACCTCAAGTTGTATCAGGGGAGGTTTAGATTAGATATTAGGAAGAAATTCTTTACCAAGTGGTTGGGCACTGGAACAGGCTGCCCAGGGAGGGGGTGGAATCACCATCCCTGGAGGGGTTTAAACATATGAATAGAGGAGCAGCTGAGGTCTAGTGGTTAGGGAGATGTTGGGATGAATGCTGGACTTGATGATCCTAGAGGTCCTTTCCAACCATAATACTTCTATGATTCTATGAAATGAAGCAAATATTGGGGGAAGGAGCTGTGCTAACCTAGAGATCTGGTGAAACCTAGTATTGACTCTGTAACTGAAGACAGAGAAGATGAATTACTTGAAAGGTGTAGTAATTAATCTTTGAGGTGATGTTTAGACTATAGTATTTCGAAATTTAGAGTCAAAGATGTAATGATATCAGTCTTGGCTTAGCCTTAGGGTTACTCATCCTATCTGGGTGGCTGTTGTGGTGGAACCTGTTGGAAAGGAAATAGCTGGGGAGAAAAAAAAAAAGAAAAAACCCAAAAACTACTTCTAAACATTTTTTTGGCTTTTTCCTTTTTAATCTTTAAAGTTCTTGTTACCTGTCTGAAAAAACACACACTCGCCGTTGAAAAACTGAAAATAGCACATTGAAAATTGCAAATGTATCAGTGTTATATAGAAATAAACCATAACAGATTTGTCATGTCCCGAGGCCACGAAAATGCTTTTCATTCCTCTACAAGCTAGGAGATGATTGGAAATAAAACCACATCTTTTTCTCAAAACAATGAGGGAAATTCTGTTTTCAGTGTTAAGGGTGGAAATCCCATCTCACACGAGTAAAACTGCCATGGGGCTGTATGAGGTACACACCCTTGTAACTCAGAGCACACCTTGATCTAGCACTAGTGAAACACTCGTGAAATTATGGTCTAGTTTCTAAAAGTAACTGCTGGTACCATGGGTAATTTGGCGTTACAATTAAGCAGCGTGAAAAACACGCTGTTAACGAGAGCTGTGAAACTCACTGAGTACAATGGATGGCAACGGCGAGTAAAGAGGATTTTACCAAGAATTTAAGGCATTCCATAAGCCAAAAAAATATATGTTATGAAACCATACCTATACATCCCTCAGGGTTTTCTTTGGCCAGGTTCCAGTACAATGCTTTGCATTTACTGCAGGTAGGACCTTCAACATGACGAAGACAATGGCAATAGCCCTAAAGACAGGAATGAGTTAATATGGGTTCATTTGTTTCCTAAAAACCCATACATACTGCTCTTTAGTACCAAGAAATTCCTAATATTTTTAAGAGCTCAGGCAGTTTACTGACTTTTACAGATGCATGGAAACTGAGGTTGATTCAGATGCATTAGGTTTTTCTGTCTCATACTATCAGCACAGGATTGTTCCACCCTGCATAATTTTTTCCATATCTAATCTATTCTAAATGTCCCAATGGATGTACTTTCCAATTCTTTTATAACTTTATTAGAACTGTTCTACAGTACTCTTTTCCAAAAATTTTAAAACCAGATTTCCTTAAAAATAACCATTCACTTCCACGTTTACTCCTTCCTTTGTTGGTGGAAGACACAACACATGACCCTACATAGATACTTCTTCCATCGGTCAGACTTACCCTCTGGGTCTCATAGAAGTGCAATAGCAACAGTTACAAGGAGACAATAATGTTTTCAGGAATAACTGATGCCAAAGTGGCCTATTGCAACCCAAAAGGTCTTTGAGACATGCATGGACTTATATGTATATTTGCATGTATATTAGCATTCTAGCATAGCAGGAAGACAGAACCAGTATGCATGCTGTATATATAAGGTAATAACCCCCCCTCAACGGCAAACTGCACTGGTACAATCAAAGAACAAAACACCAAGTTTATTTCCACTCTTACTGTGCAAATAGACTCATGCAATTCTTTCACAGCCTTAAGAGGCTCCAGCACTTGAGCAATGAAGTGAAGGTGTTCAAAGGCACGTGAGTTATTAACAAGCACTATTAGCTGCGGTGGCAGAATACTTACGGAGTGAGAACCAGCGCTACCTGAAGGGTCACATTCACTGTTGACACCTTTATGAAATTAAAAACAAAAAGCAGCCACTTGAAAGATATTTTCCAAACAGAGCTGGGGGACGTAGCAGTGAGAAAGGACAATATAGCAAGCGTGAGGTCAAAAGAGCTTTTGAATATGGCTACCTTGGAGGGACTTAAACACCTTGAACTTCAAACCAGTAGGAGCCTTTAATAATGACTTTTCAAAAGTGTATTTAGCCTGGTTTAGACTATTTGGGTTAGTGTGCAAAGTTGTCACTTGAGAAAATGTGGCACTAACCTAGAGAACTGAGAGATATGCTAGCAGAAGTGCTCGCCAAGCCACATGGTTGCATCCATGTGGATGTGGTGATGAGGGACATGGGAGGGTCCATGGAAACATAAGGAGAAACTTTTTCACGGTGAGGGTGACAGAGCCTGGCCCAGGCTGCCCAGAGAGGTTGTGGAGTCTCCTGCTCTGGAGACTTTCCAGACCCAC
>JANHGN010015746.1:45209-55694 GCA_024605025.1 Megaceryle maxima
GACGGGGGGTGGGGGGGGTGCAGGGGGTGTGGGGGCGGGGGAGGGGGGGGCGGGGGGGGGGGGCGTGGGGGGAGGGGCGGGGGCGGGGGGGGGGGGGGGGGGGGCAGGGCAGCAGCTCCCCGTGGCGTGGGGAGGTTCTCCCGAGAGTGCCGGGACACCTGCGGGCAGAGGTGCTGCTGCTGCTGCCCGCCGCCCGCCTCCACTCTGCCCAGCGCTCCCCTGAGTGGGGTCCCGCTGCTCCACGCTTCCCCTCCTCTGCTCGCGGCACACGCCCGGCCGGGAGAAAACGCTCGAGAAAAACGAGGCCGTGTCCCCCGGGGAAACGGCAGCACCCCCGGAGGGGCCGGGTAACCCCCAAGGACGCACACCCGCACACCCCGCAGCGCCGGGAGGCGGCACGGGATGGCGAGCGGGGTGCGAGGGGAAGAGGGTCCCGGCGCCGCGACCCCTCCCCACGCCACGGCCCCGTTACCTGGATAGCTCGCCCCAGGGGGGCGGCGGCCGGTCCCCCCACCAGCTTGCAGTACAGCTCCGGCCGCCCGCCGCCCGCTGCCTCCTCTCCGCAGGTGGCCGTCGCCGAGATGCCGGCTGCCGCGGCCAGGTTGAAGTAGGGCGGGTGGAGGCTGAGCCCCGTGCCGCGGGAGACGGGGGGCTCCGGCTGAGCGGGGCAGAGGGCGAGGAGGGGCGGCAGGAGCGCCCAGAAGAGCGGGGAGCCCGGCGCCGCGGCCATCCTGCGCCGGGCTCTACCCTCACCGCCCCCAGGGCGGCCCTATAGCTGCGGGTGAGGCGGTGGGGCGAGTAGGGGGCTGCCCCAGCGATGCCCGAGCTCCCTCCCTGCCTGCCCGAGCCTCCCTCCCTTGCCCGCCCGCCGTGCGTGGGCGGGGCGAGGCGAGACAGCCCCGGTGCGGGGCCGCGATGGGGCGGAACGGAACGGAGCGGGGGAAGGGAGAAGAAAGGGTCAGGTCGGGGTTCGTGGAGCTGCCCCAGGTGCGTGGCCTTAGCACGCGGCTCCGCAGGGCTGCTGAGAGGTGACACCCCACCCGCCACCCCTGGGCTCAGCCGGACCTTTCTGGTCCTCCCCCCGAGCAGTGTGCGGTTAGTAATCCTAACGCACCGTAAGGAAATCTCAGAGCATCCGTCCTCGTAAGCTGTCACCTGTCATGTCACATAGAAGCAGGAAAATAAAGGTTTCCCAGCCTTCCCCTGGCGCAGGGCTATGCCCGCACAAGGTACACCCTGCTTCTTTCTGTCTGCAGACCCTTGGGAAGACCCCCTGCCCAGCTGTGCTGCAGAAACCGCAACTCTTGTCCTTTTCGGTGCTCTGGGGCTGCTGGAAACCGTGCGGCCCAGGCCACCCCCCCTGCAGTGCACAGCCAGTGCTCTCGGCTGCTTGTGAAATGGATGTTCTTGCTCATCCAGGACAGACAATGAATCTCCTGTCTTTTTGAAGGTATTTGGCACAGGCTTTGGATAACACAGAAGCTGGAGGGAAGGCTGGGGAGGCAGAAGAAGGGCTAAGAACCATGTCATTTGTATCAGGAGTCACTCTGTTTAGTGACACTGCTTTCCTAAGTTTTGTAACCATTCGCACTTCCAGCCCCGTACGTGCTCACGCATCTGGTGCCTGGCTCTCTTAAAATTACCCAGATTCAGGCACAAAGATACGGTTAGATACACATACCTCTAATATTTTAACAGTGATTCATGTGAGTAGCAAAGTATTTCATAACTTTATGAGGGCTTAGCTACATGCCACACAACATTAGCAAGGGAGATCCCTGGCAAACCATTTCAGGAAGCACCAGCCACAAGCTAGTGTTTTTGTTTGCAGGAAAATATCACCGCCCTTGGTTTTGTGCCACTGTGGTTTTATCACACCACAGAAACAGATCTGTAGGACACAGTTTTTGGGTCCTCCATAGAAAAGCTGGCTTTCACAAATGTCAGGTGCTGCCAATTTAAGTCTATCTGATTTGGCTAGTCTATCCATAAATTCTTTCGATTTCTAGAGCAGCTTAAAATTAGTCTCCTTTTCCAGCATTGTGGAAAGGAAATTCTCGTATTGCACACGTCCTTCGTGTCCCTTCCTGCAATACCTTATACTTCAAAAATGATGAGAGGTTTGATTACAAACAAGCAATACTATCTTCAAATGTTCCGTTAAACAAAATGCTGCGCTGTCTGGTAAGATATGAGAGATATGGGGAGATGAGGATTTGATGGGTGGAGCATTCAGTAGATAAGGAACTGTCTGGATGGCTGCATCCAGAGGTAGTGATCAATGGCTCAGAGTCCAGATGGAGATCAGTGACAAGTGGTGTCCCCCAGGGGTCCGTCCTGGGACCAACACTGTTTAATATCTTCATCAATGACATCATGGGATCGAGGGCACCCTCAGCAAGTTTGCAGATGACACCAAGGTGAGTGGTGTGATTGATTGACCAGAGGGACCTGGGAAGCTGGAGAAGTGGGCCCAGGTGAACCTCATGAGGTTCAACAAGACCAAGTGCAGGGTCCTGCACCTGGGTCAGAACAATCCCCACTGTCACTCCAGGCTGGGGGATGAGGTGATAGAGAGCAGCCCTGAGGAAAAGGACCTGCAGGTTCTGGTGGGTGAGAAGCTGGACATGAGCCAACAATGTGAACTTGCAGCCCAGGGGGCCAATTGCATCCTGGGCTGCAATAAAAGAATTGTGGCCAGCAAATCCAGAGAGGTGATTCTGCCCCTCTACTTTGGTGACACCTCACCTGGAGTACTGTGTCCAGCTCAACACAGGAATGATGTGGACCTGATGGAGTGGGTCCAGAGGAGGCCACAAAAATGATCAGAGGGTTGGAGCACCTCTCCTAGGGGGACAGGTTGAGGGAGTTGGGGTTGTTCAGCCTGGAGAAGAGAAGGCTCCAGGGAGACCTTATAGTGGCCTTCCAGTATCTGAAGGGGGGCTACAGGAGAGCTGGAGAAGGACTGCTTACAAGGCATGTAGTGATAGGACGAGGGGCAATGGTTTTAAACTAAAGCAGGTGTACTGGGTCTGCCTGAGCTGGAGTTGGTGTTCCCCACAGCAGCCCTCCCAGTGCTGTGCTTTGTACTGGGAGCTGGGAAGGTGCTGGTAACACCCCCATGCTGTGGCTGCTGCTGGGCAGGGCTCACACGGCACCAGGGCTGGGTTCCAACACTCCCCCTGCACTGGGTTGGGGGGGACAAGATCTTGGGGGCGGGGGGCATGACTGGGATGTTCCAGACCACATGACATCAGCTGAACTAGAAAAGCTGGGAAAAGGAGGAGCAGCCTCCAGAGCAGCCACTGCGCGTCTGGAGCCCGGCTTCCTGAAAGGGGCCAGACAGCACCTGCTGATGGGAAGCAGAGAATAAATCTTGGATTTCTTTTGCTTCTGCGTGCAGCTTTGCTTTGCATTAAACTGCTTTTGTCATAACTCATGAGTTTCATGTTATTTTCTTCCCCCTGTTCCAGCTGACGGGGGGTAGGGGGAGGGAAGTGGGGGAGCTGCGTGGGCACCTGGTGACCAGCCAAGGTCAAACCACCACACACTCCTATTGAATAAAGCCTCAATAAAGTTCAACAGGACAAGACCAGAGAGATCAGTTCTACCTGCAGCAGCCAAAAAGTTAAAGATCTACCTCCATTCTGAAGACAACAACTCCAAACAGGAGGAGCAGGCTGGGCTGCCCACCACAGTTCGCAGCACGCTGCATTAGTTTAAGTTTAAATGTATATTTAAATACATATTTTAACAAACTAAGATGTGAAGTGCAGCAGTTTTGAGTAATCTCACTGACTGTGTTTTCAACTATTTTTATCTTTTACAGTTATTTGTCTTTTACAGTTATCTGTCATATTTTGCAGTTTGTTTCTGAACACTTTAAGCTTTTAAGTCTCTCTTCAGCTTTTGAAGCTAAGAGTTCAAATGTATTCAATACAGGTTTGATTTGCTTTAAAACTGCTACCCGAGGCAGTTCTAAGAAAAAAAAAAACAACAACCAACCAACATTTGGAGTATTTTAAAACCACTGAACAGCATGTACCAATGCAGAATTCTGGTTTATGGTTTTCATTTAAAAAACCTTAATCTACTCCAGACCATAAAACACAGTCATGCAGTATTTATTTATTCCAACCATTGTGTTTGGCAACACAGCATAAAATGTCTTTGCAAGGGCATAAAGGATTCTGCTGCCTATTCATAGGACATAAACAAGTTCATGAGCCCAAAAAGAAGAGGACTGCTATAGACAACAAGCAAAAATAATGAGAGAGAGGCAAGTAAACTGTAATGTCCTATATAAATCTTGCCACGCTGTACAGGAAAGTACAGGATACAGCAGTAGCCTATGTTCTTTCTCACTGTAAAATTCACTAAGGATTAAGAGCCTGCAAAGGCAGATGAGACTAAGGGGCCAGACAGGACTTGATGGATTCCTCATACACACACAAAACCATTATGACATTCAAAGTTATGCTTCAGCAGTTCTCCTCTATTGTAAAAGGCAGGCTAGCGTTGGTGGCAGGTACACTTGTGAAACCCTCTGGAAATCATTCACATTTCACCATTAGATGAAGAGAGCTTTGCTCTGTGCCTGTCCTATCACAGCATCACAGCATGGTAGGGGTTGGAAGGGACCTCCAAAGACCATCGAGTCCAAGCCCCCTGCCAGAGCAGGACAGAACTAGAGCAGATCACTCAGAAATGCATCCAGACAGGTCTGGAAAGGCTTCAGAGCAGGAGACTCCACAACCTCTCTGGGAAGCCCATTCCAGTGCTCTGTAACCCTCACAGGAAAGAAGATCTTCCTCATGTTGCTGTGCTCAAGCTTGAATATATTGCCCCTCATCCTATCACAGGGCACAAGTGAAAAGAGGCTGTCCCTGCCTGCTTGACACCCAGCCCTTGTGTATTGATAGGCATTAATTAGATCCCCTCTCAGGCTTCTCCTCTCCAGACTAAAAAGCCCCAGGGCTCTTAACCTTTCCTCGTAAGGCAGGAGTTTCAGCCCCTTCAGCATCCTCATAGCTGCTGTTTGACTCTCTCCAGTAGCTCTCTGTCCCTTTTGAACTGGGGAGCCCAGAACTGGGCACAACACTCCAGCTGTGGTCTCACTGGTGCAGAGTAGGGGGGGAGGAGAACCTGCCTCGACCTGCTGGCCACACTCTTCTTTATGCCCCCCAGGAGACCCTTGGCCTTCCTGTCCACAAGGGCCCATTGCTGTCCCATGCATAGCTTGTTGCCTGTCAGGACTCCAAGGTCCTTTTCCACAGAGCAATTCTCGTATGATCTTAAAATGAGTGGGGAAATCACTGGGAAGGGGCAAAACAGGAGTTGCTCATTTTCAGATTTACAGAACACACATTTCACAAGGTACAAAGCAGAGCCCCTCTGCTGCAGGAGCTTAGTGCTTCCCAGCTCTGCCGTGCCAGCTCCTTAGCAGTCAAGCATGCTCTGTTGCTCTAGGTCTCCATGTGAAAGCAGCTTCCAAATCCTTTGGTTATTACTAAGACTGAAGCTGTATCAAACTGTCTGATTGTGCAAAAATAAGTAAAAACAAAAAGCCTATGGGAAAAGACACTACATAATATTTTTCTACTATGGAAACATGCCTGAAATTAGTGCTTGGAGAATGAGAACGTATGAGGGTTTCACCACAGAGCACCACAGTCCCTTGCTCATTTACTGCTGTCAGCATTGCTCCAACCAATCCAAAATAGTTCCTGGCACAGGTTGGCCCAGGGAGGTTGTAGATGCCCCATCTCTAGATGTGCTCAAGAGCAGGCTGGATAGGGCTCTGAGCAACCTGATCTAATGGGAGGTGTCTGGGGGGGGGGGTGTCAGAACTAGATGATCTTTAAGGTCCCCTCCAACCAAAACCATTCAGTGATTCTACCCAAAAAGCATTCCTGTTGCCTTTCTGGGGGCCTGTTTGACGCTGTAGATGCGACTGGCAGACTCACCTTGACAGGCAGGGAATGAGTGGTGGCCAAGCTGACAGCTGTCACACTGAAGTCCAGCTACCCCAGAGCGGCAGAGACACCTCCCATGAAAATCACAGACTTCAGGCTGGGTACCCATCAAGTTACATTCACACACTGCAAACGAGAAAAGATATTTTAGAGGCAGCCTCTGCACAGACTCTCTTATCTTTCTTGAAATAAAATAAATTAAAAAAGAAAAAATTCAAAAAAGAAAAAGGTTGATGCTTTTTGAGCATCATCCTGATGCTCAACAGGATCAAAACCTTCCTATCAGATTTCCTTTGATTCATAACAGCTTTTCTTATTGCCCACATCAGTAATAATTCAGCATCAAGGGAGACATGAATGAAAGAGCAAAAGATTTGGTTCAAAGCAGCTCCTGAGTTCACCATCAGTGTTGCAACACGACACTTGGCCTGGCCCCACTCAGAGGCTCATTTATCTGTCCCAAGGGGTATGCTACTATTGAAAGTAGTTCCATCCTTTTTAAGACTAAAATGATGCAACTTATGGTTTGGATTTACAATCTCAGGTAGGAGGGGTTAATAAAATACCTAAAAAGACACTACAGAGATGGTTAATAAAGCTTAAAACCTGCCAGTTTTCTGGTATGGATTAGAATGAGTGGCTTGATGAAGCAAAGTGAGCTTGCAAACTCAAATGAAACAAATTATTTTTTTCAAAACCCAAGGATAAGTAACAGAAATATTCCCAAAGGTATTTTAAGTTTCATTAATGTAACTAAATCCAACCCAAACTGGAGTCTGACAGCTGCATCACACAGCAGGCAACAATCAAGGAAATAGGGACATTTTTAGATAGAAATACATCCTAGAACCATAGAATCAGAATGGTAGGGGTTGGAAGGGACCTCTGGGGATCATCGAGTCCAACACCCCTGCCAGAGCAGGAACACCCAGGGCAGCCCACACAGGAACAGATCCAGGTGGGGCTGGAAAGTCTCCAGAGCAGGAGACTCCACAGCCTCTCTGGGCAGCCTGGTCCAGGCTCTGTCACCCTCACAGGGAAGAAGCTTTTCCTCCTGTTGAGGTGGAACTTCCTGTGCTTCAACTTGTGACCATCACCTCATCCTATCCCAGGGCACCACTGGAAAGAGCCTGGCCCCTTCTCCTTGCCCCCCACCCTGCAGAGATTTGTCAACATTCATCAGATCCCCAATAAGATCCTCATCACATTTTTCTTCTTTGACTTTTGTGAGCCTGGGGAGAGCACCTCACAGGACTGTCATGGTTGGAAGACCTTTAAGATCACTGCATCAAATTGTCACCAAAAAACCCAAACAACCAAAAACCCCACACAAAACAAAAACAAAGAATACCCAACAAAATAAAACCACCAAACATAAAGAAACAAAACACAACCAGCAAAAGAAACCCCACCACCTCACTGTCCCACTGGAGCACATCCTGAAGAGCCTCATCTAGGGGTTTTCTGAACATGTCCAGGGATGGTGACTCCCCCACCTCCCTGGGCAACCCATTCCAGCACCTGATGACTCTTTCAGTAACAAAATTCTTCCTAATACCCAGTCTAAACCTCCCCTCGTGCCACTTCAGGACATTTCCTCTTGTCCTGTCATTTTTTACTTGTGAGAAGAGCCCAACCCCACCTCACTGCAACCTCCCTTCAGGTGCCCCTGGAGAGCAACAAGGTCTCTCCTCAGCCTCCTCTTCTCCAGACTAAACAACCCCAGCTCCCTCAGCTGCTCCTCATGAGACATTTTCTCCAGACCCTCACCAGCTTCATTGCCCTTCTCTGAACTCACTCCAGCCCCTCAATGGCTTTCTTGTAGTGAGGGGCCCAGAAGTGGACACAGCACTGAAGGTGCAGCCCCACCAGTGCCAAGTACAGGGGCACGAAAGGGGCTTATAAAGACATCTCCGTGGCAAAAGAACTTCATCCCTCAGTACAAAACTTGGGTCTGTATATTTGACACGCTTGCTGAAGGGGAATGAGTGGCTTACCCTGGCAGAAGGGGTAACGAAAATACCCAGCTGCACAGGTATCACAGGAAAAACCCCCAAATCCAGTTCGACATCTGCACTGTCCAGTATCTCCATCGCAGTCACCGCCCAGCACGCCTGCGCCGTGGCACTGGCACCCTGAAGAGCACATTTGTAAGGCAAAGATTTCCAGTGTTATGATCTTAAATTTCCCATTTCGTTTGGTGGCCAAAGACCGGCTCTTAGACTGGAGCACAAGTGGCAAAGAAACTACGACCCTCACGCAGACACTGGGGGCCAAAATACCCTGGTTTGCAGCCACCTTCTGGTCACGTCAGGAAAGGAAAAGCAAGAAAGGAATAAAATTAGTGCAGAAAATCATGCAACTCCTCATGGGTTTTTTGCAGGGAAAACCAGATCAGCGCTCAGTAATTACTACTCTTGAACCTACAAAATTATTTGTGTGATCATTACATGCAAACTCATTTAAATAAAAAAAATAATCATCTGTACCCACGCTTATTCTGCCAGCACAACTGTGCAGCTCCTACAGGCACAGAAGCTTCTACTTAAAGGCAGCTGCTGTTTCCTCTGCCTTCAAACTCAGCTACGACTCATTGAAAGTGTAAATAGCTTGAGATCTGTTTTCCCCTGTCTATATTTATTTATTTTTCTTCAAAGTTTCCCTTCCTCTTCAAGATCGCTGAGGGAAGGGGCTATGCAGCAGAGCACACCCAGAGCCCTGCCAGGGCAATTACCTGGGGATGCTGTATGACAGAGGTCAGTGGTACAGGATGCTGAGGCTTTGGGGGCTGGGATGGCAACTGCAGAGGCTTTCTAGAAACCAACTGGGGCTTGTAAATACACAGATGGATTTGTACTGCCTGCTTACATCTACTTTCACAGAAGAAAACACTTTTTCATTTGCCAACATAAGCTGTGCTGGTATTAAAGCTAACAGAAATAAAAGGGGAGAATGTTGATTTTAGGATATGAAAAAGGTCTTTAGGCTTTTTAGTGTTATTTATACCAAAGTGCATTACAAGTGTTTAAGCACTACCTGTCTCTGCTCTGCAGTATAACAATATAAACATATAAGCCCACCGAGGGAGTCACTGTATGGATTTCAGGCAGCTTTGTCCTGGGCTCAGTAAGAAATATGTAGCTGTCTTAGAAATCCAAGTCCTTCACTGCCAAGGGCAATGTACAGCTTGCCAGGTGCATGAGGACAGTCCAGAAGCAGAGGCCAGTTAGCCTTAAGAAAGAGATTTACGGTGCAAAGCAGCTGACAAGTTGTACATGTCAAGAAAGTCTTGATGGATCTGTTCATACGAGCACCAAACAAGATGGTCAAGCCTCTCCTGCAGATGTTTGCCAGAGGCTGGTTAAACTTATTTTGATCCATAACTCTTCCTGAAGCTAACCTGCTAAGCTGTTTAATGGGCGTATGGTGATATGATGAACTTCTGGCAAGAACAAAGGCTCTCTGAAAGATAAATACAGTGGCAAAATTACTAAATACATGTCTATGAAAGAGCAGGTACCACTACAAAATAGCAACATGGGGAAAACTGGTGAAACTGGGGAGAAAACAAAAACAACCACACCAAAAACTTGCCTATTATGTCACCAGCCACAGCAGCTCTTGGATTTGGAGAAGTTAAAGGATATACAGGAATATCTTTAAAACAAAAGAAACAACAAAGTGTATTTGAAACAGACACATTCATTTCATTAAAAATCCTGACAAGCAATGAACTCACATCCTCTCCATAAAGAGAGCATGAGATTCTCATCTCTCTGGGAGCCAATTTCAGCTTAGTTTTCTTCCCATTTTTTCCATCTTTTCCAGGAATGGGATAAGAAACATTTTATTTTTGATCTGCAATTCAGGTTCAAAACAACAGTATAAAAGGCCAAACAGCATTTTGAAATGCTCCCAGTCTGCCACCCTGCTCCCTACCATTCTGAGCAGAAAGTTTCCTTACGCTAGACACGCGTTATGAGAGCTACCTAGGGAGCTCCATCTTTATTTCCCATTTTCTCCTTCCAGCCGAAGGTCTGTCTCCTGCTATGTGGCATTGTCACTTGCTACCTGAATTGCCACAATTCATGGCACGTATGGAGCTTTTTTATATTTGAGAATCCTCCAGATTAGGAATGGGAAAGACATTTCAACAAATATTCCTCCATTAACATGGGGTAGAAAATTGATGAGCTACAAACATCAGTGGGACTTAGATCAAGGTCTACATTAGAGTTGTGGTCAATGGGACAGGGTCTAGCTGGAGGCCTGTATCTAGTGGAGTCTCTCAAGGGATCCTCGTACTGGGACCAGTACGATTCACTATGTTCATCAGCAACCTGGATGAGGGCACAGAGTGCACTGTCAGCACATTTGCTGAGGACACCAAACTGGGAGGAGGGGCTGACACACCAGAGAGACCTGGGCAGGAAAAATCTCATGAAATACAGCAAGGGCAAGTGTAGAGTCTGGCAGCTGGGGAAGAGCAACCCCAGGGACCAGTACAGGC
>JANHGN010015746.1:58379-79467 GCA_024605025.1 Megaceryle maxima
TCCCCTCTCAGGCTTCTCTTCTCCAGGCTGAACAGCCCCAGGGCTCTCAGCCTTTCCTCAGCAGAGAGATGTTCCAGGCCCTTAATTGCATTGCGTGGCTTTATTTGAATCATACAGGACTGAACATAAACACAATTTATATGCATCTCTTATACATTAACAAGCAATGCTGTACAATGTAAATTACTTTCAGACACCTCATCCCCTGCTTTGAGTCCAGGTAACAACATCAGAGAAATGGAGCTATCTAGCCTGGTTAGCCTCCAAACTATCGGTGTAGACACTGTCCCACTTCAGTAGCCCTCCTTCAAATGTTAACCCGACCAAAATGACCTTTTTACCTGGCAGTTAATGCAGACTCCTCCACCTTCATAACGCCCATGGGTGTTTAAGCTTTCCTGACGCTGATCGACTTCAGCATCATAGTAGCAATCAGTGGCATGTCCGTGGCAATTGCAGGCTGAAAAAGTAATATACCAAGTCAGCTTTATTTATAACGCTGGAATTCAGTAATGTAGCAGAGGTGAAAGAGAACCTTAGGGTGCTGGGTGAACTTTTTTAATTACAGACATTCCAGCCCTCCCAGAAAAACATCCTAGGAAATTCCTGAAGTTTTGAGTTTATGAAGCTATGGTTTCACGTTTAGGGAAATCCCCAAGAACTAGAGGAAACAGTCTCAGGTTGCACCAGGGAACATTTAGACTGGATATTAGGAAAAATTCCTTCTCCAAAATGGTTGTTAAGCACTGGAACCAGCTGCCCAGGGAACTGGTTGAGTCACCATCCCTGGGGATATTTAAAAGACCTGTAGACATGGCACCTAGGGACAAGGTTTACTGGTGGACTTCGCAGTGTTAGGTTAATGGTTGGAGTCTGTGATCTCAAGGGTCTTTTCCAACCTTAATGATTCTGTGATTCTATCCTCCTGGCATCTGGACCAGGGGCTAAGATACTCTGGAAGGCAATGGGCTCCTGAAAACACCTTAAAACTGAAACTAAGGGCCCATGTCCCTGGCCCTACTTTCTTCACCATGAGGCAAGCGTATGGGAAGCAATCCGTCCAAACTCTGTTCCAAGTACCTGGTACAATTGGGAGCACAACTCAGGGACAGCTGATCCCTTGCTAGGCTATCATACAGACAAAAGAAGGCAAAGTGGATTGGTACCTGCACACCCTCTACACCTTTATATCCGAACAGCTTAGGACAAGGAAGCCTTTTCCTATAGGCTGCCAAGAACATGACCAAGCTGTGGCCACAAGAGACTGTGCTCTACCATCAGGTTCCCTTATGGTTGGCTGACAGGAATCAGACAAGTCAAGACTGGGTTCTTTGGCTTGGTTGTGATAACCTGCGAAGACCTGTGGAGTTTTTTTTATTCATATAATTCTTTCTGAAAATAAAACACTGCACAATTGAGATGCTAGTTCAAGATACTAAGTCAGAAAAGGAAGAAGAGAACGCCCCTTAAAAAAAAAAGATTTACACCATAAATAAATGCTCCTTGCCTCTAGGGCCAAACCACCTGTGAGCTACAGATCACAAGTATGTCTTCTAAAGCCACCAGGAAATTATTTGCTGTGATTATAGAAGTAGCATTTTCTCTCACAGGGGACTAGAAACCCTTCTCCCTCACCAAGCATCACCTTGGTAAGGTGGAGCCATTCGGTGACCCATACAGTACTGGGAAACTTATAGAAAAAGGTTGGGCTTATCCCTACAATTTCCCACCAACCTCTTTCAATTAGTTTCTCCCAGGGGACCTCAGGCTTATGGGAAGCCTAATGAAGCTGCTGTAATTCCTTCACTACAGGCTGCCAGGAAAAGAGATCTGCACCTGGCAAATGCTCTCAACAAATCACCTCAAACCGCTAGAAGCGATCTATACTAAAAAGGGTGTTTTTTCTGAAGTTGTTAGAAGCAAAGTTGTTTTGGCTCAGAATCTTGGAGATGATCTTTTCTCATTCTTTAAGTTCTTTGTTTATCCCTTTCCTGGCAAAAAAATGTTTTCCTTTCAAAGAGGGGAATTTCAATGAGGTTTCAAATATTGTCCAAAAATTGTGTCCCAACATGCCTATCTCCTACCAAACATTTGAATCATCTTCCCCCTCCCCCCAACACTTAATCTCACTATTGCAGTTCTGATTAAACAAGCTGTCTCTATTCCTCAAGCTAATTATATAGCTACATGGGCAAAAGGGAACCTAATGAAGTTCAACAAGGGTAAGTGTAGAGTCCCACACGTGGGGAGGAACACCACCATGGACTGGTACAGGTTAGGGGTAGACCCCCTGGAAAGCAGCTCCATGGGGAGGGACCTTGGTGTCCTGGTGACAAAGTTCTCCATGGGACAGCAATGGGTCCTTGTGGCCAGGAAGGCCAAGGGTCTCCTGGGGGGCATAAAGAAGAGTGTGGCCAGCAGGTCAGGGGAGGTTCTCCTCCCCCTCTACTCTGCACCAGTGAGACCACAGCTGGAGTATTATGTCCAGTTCTGGGCTCCCCAGTTCAAGAGGGACAGGAAAACACCAGAGAGAGTCCAGCAGACGCTACAAAGATGCTGAAGGGGCTGGAACATCTCTGGTGAGGAAAGGCTGAGAGCCCTGGGGCTGTTCAGCCTGGAGAAGAGAAGCTGAGAGGGGAGCTGATGAATGTTGACAAATCTCTGCAGGGTGGGGGGCAAGGAGAAGGGGCCAGGCTCTTGTCAGTGGTGCCCTGGGATAGGATGAGAGGCAATGGTAGGAAGGTGAAACTATGAACTGTAGGAAGGTGGATCTGTTCCTGTGTGGCTGCCCTGGGTGACCCTGCTCTGGCAGGGGGTTTGGACTCAATGATCTCCAGAGGTCCCTTCCAACCCCTACCATGCTGTGATTCTATGATCTCTGGCTTTTAAATAAGGTTCTCCTGTTAACAGTGTTTACCTGCTGGCTACACTACTCTCAGGAATGGCAGATGAGGAAGATAAATTAGGCCCAACACAAAACAAACTGTAGGTTGTCAACACATTTGCTCAGAATAGGATGTGCACAAAGGTGGTAACACTGTCAGCACCACACACAGTGGTTTCTGGCCAGAAGGATGCAACACTCGTGTGACAGTACGTAACCCTCCACCAAAAGGGGGTCTGTGGGGTCATTTTCCTAAACAAAAGAATGAAACACAGGGAAGGGGGGAGAAAAGCCAATGGGCTTCTCCAGCTTGACTACTCTGTGGGGCTAAAGCACTCCAAACTCCCAACTATGAGCATGGGAAGGGGTGCAAGTGTGGAGTCACCAGGACTCCCCACCAGGAAAGCCTCTGTGCCCACTAATTACAGTCAGCGAGGGGCAACCACCAGCAGGAGAACAGAGGGCAGCTCAAGCACCTCTAAGAGCTTCAACCTTGAGCAGTCTGCAATCTGAACACCAAAAGGCTGGGTGAGGGGGAGGGAAATTGGGAAGTCGTACAGGACACCCACAGACTCTGCTGTGCTTGGGGGGGGACCCACAATCTGTGAGCAGGCAGCTATGACTGGGGAAGAGATGTTGACTTAATGTTGACAAGGCGGCTTCCATTTCTCTCACGTCATATTCTCACCTGAACGACTAATCTCAGCATTTAATGAGAGAAGATAAAGAACATTCACTGTGTCATCAATTCCTTACTCCTGTACAGAAAGGATTTGCTCAGGGAAGAACAAAGGTGTCCAAACACACAGCGTGCCAGTTACGCTCCATGACCGCGTTCGCTACGGCGAATTCTCACCCACTCCTCAAGGTCCCTTTTAACCTCGTGCCTCCTTTCAGGCTACTCACGTTCGCACACGTTTGTGCTCCTGGCTGTCGCAGGTCTCCACTCTTTCTGATTATAGCCAGGGCAGCAGTGATCACAGGTTTCCCCACAAGTGTTATGCTGACAATCACACTGAAACCTACAAAAGGAAAAGCCTCTTATTCCACTGAAGCTGAAGTTCAAGTTTTGGTGGTTGTTGGCTTTGGTTTTTTTGATGTTTTGTTTTTATGTGGGTCTTTTGTTTGTTTGGGGTGGGTTTTGTTGTTGTTGTGTGTTTGTTTGTTTTTCTTAATTTTCTTGCAGTCCTAGACTTATATATAGTGCAAAAATGACAGGACATATGCACACATGTAAAGAAGTAAAATAGTAATACTGGAACATGGAGTTGTGGAGTCTCCTTCTCTGGAAACCTTCAAAACCCATCTGGATGTGTTCCTGAGCGACATGCCCTGGGTGTTCCTGCTCTGCCGGGGGGTTGGACTTGATCTCTAGAAGTCCCTTCCAACCCCTAACATTCTATGATTATAAACATCTTGGAACTTTCTAACATTCTTCATCATTGAAGCAACCTGCTCTAGGTAAAGATGTCCCTGCTTATGTAGAGAGGTTGGACCAGATGACCTTTAGAGGTCCCTTCCAGCTGAAAACATTCTATGATTGGTTACTTCAATCATGGGATTATGAGTTTATTAGCACTGATCATTTATAGAGAACATTTATCACTGGATTCAATAGACTGGATTATGACATTTTTATTCTAGAATATTACCTCAAGATGATAACTAACAGTTTAGGATGTATCCTATTTTAGTTTCATTCCAAGGCTCAAGCTTGTTGACCTTGTAAATCCAGGTATTTATCACCTTCATGTGCACGCCTTTATGTTATGCATGAGGCTTTGTTTACAATAACTTTGTGTTTTTAATAAACCAAAATTATACCTTCAACTTCTTAATTTTTAAAATAGCACACACTCTTCATCAAGAAGATGGAGTTCATATTTGTTATGATTTAGCTGAATAGCATACTTAAAGAGTAGGCTCTCCTTATGGTCTGACTATTGCACGTAGTAACTGAATCCCTGGAGAAACACAGACCTTGAGACTGGAGGGGACTTTCCAACATTCCTCTCTTATCTGTGTAGTCTAATAAACAAGGGACAATAACATTTTGGAGGATAACCATCCTATTCCCATTGATTTCACACCTTCTGTACTTAGTCTACCACAGACGTCTGGGAAGGAGGCACCCATCTGCCCAGGTACGTAACACAACTGACAAGATTGCATTGTCCTGATAAAAAGTTGTTTCAGTGCCATCATGGGTAAGAGCAACAGCTGCTTTAAACCAGCCTTTCAAAATATGATTTAAACAGCCTGATTATTCAGTCAGTTTTGATTATTTAGTAATAATCAAAAGCCATTTGAGCCTGGCCGAGCTCAGTTACAATGCTCAGTATCTCTGGGAAGTTCACTAACTTTGTTCTTCAGTTGAGTTTCTAATTCCTGCTGTTGGAAGGTGATAGCAACCCATGTTTTCCAAAAAGAACTATGGGTTTCTAAGAAATTATTCAATCTGCCAAATTCTTATTTCAATTAAAAAGGAAAAATCTAAATAAAGACTTGAATAATTACATTTCATGTTCTATAACAAGCCTCCGACAATTGTCAATCATTAGCAGACTCCTTTTTTTTTAAATATAATTTTTAAAAAATCCCAGTAAGACCATATCATGATAAAAGAGGTTATTTAAAAACATTCATGTATTGTTTTTCTCATATTAAATTAACATCATGGTCAGCTGACTTACCGGTATTGGTTTTCAGCACTCTTTGCATTGCATATTTCAGCATGGCCATGGCAAACACATCGACCACCAATACTGATGTCCTTTATACTGTAGTAATACTATGGAACAAGCACAAGAAGAACATATAGGTCTTTCCTTATTTGTATTAGGACAGAAATATCAATATCAGAATGAACAATCTGGTTGATCAGAACTTTAAAGCCGTGACTTTACACAAGGCCAAAGTCAGGCAGCCAATGGTCAAACCTCTGTTGATGTCTCAGTATAACCACAATCAAAGTCAATACCCATGAGATGCCTGATGAGCAACGGGCTTGTGCATCTCACACCAAATGCATATTGCCATAGCTCTCCATTTCCCAGGAGCTACACACCCACCAGTACCCAAGCCCAGGGCTCATTCAAAGCCAGCTTGAGAACGAAGATGTAAAATCAAAGCATCAGTTTGGGAGACCGTGGTCTTGTCAATAAACAGGATGTGCTGGTACAGGCAGTGCAGCTTCCCCACACAGTCAGAGAAGGTCACTAAACACCAGAAAGAGACTGAAATCACCAGCGTGGTCAAAATCGCTCATAAGTCAAGCTAGGTTTGAAACTGTGACTTGAAGTTGAACCACTTTGTATCTCATCTTCATGCCTTGCAGGTGTGAATAGAAGATAAAAATTGAATTGGTTCAACTCAGTTAAAATAGCATTAATGTATATGTATCAAAAGTAACTTCTGCATACATTTTTGTAGCTCAGAAGTTGTTTCCATGTCTACTTAGTACACCAGGCAGAACAGAGAGCTGGTTGCAGACCTTGATCTCTAGATCAAGTAAAATTTAAGAGGCAGATTTAATGCCCCTGGAGGATGAAGAAGGGTCAGAACATTATGCAGGAACACCTCCTGTGCTCACACTATTCACAATACATCCTTTTTAAGTGGTATATATAGACTCTCAGTGGTGATCCTTCCCCCCCTACTCAACACTGGTGAGGCCACACCTGGAGTGCTGTATCCAGTTCTCAGCTACCCAGTACAAGAAAGGCATGGACATATTGGAGAGAGTCCAGAGAAGGGCTACAAAGATGATGAAAGGACTGGAGCATATCTCCTATGAGGAAAAGCTGAGAGAGCTGAGTCTGCTCAGCCTGGAGGGGAAAAAAAAAGCTCAGGGGAAGGTTATCAATGTGTATAAATACCCAAAGGGAGGGTGCAAAGGGGACAGAGCCAGACTCCTTTCAGTGATGCCCAGTGACAGGATCAGAGGAAATAGGCACCCTGCAGGAGGTTCCCTCTGAACATCAGGAAACACTTTTTCACTGTGAGGGTGACCAAACACCGACACGGCTTGCCTAGAGAGTTGGTGGTCTTGACCAACCAGGTCTAGGTAGCCCTGCTTGAGCGGTGGGGATTGGACCAGAGAACCTCCAGAGGTCCCTGCCAACCTCAGCCCTTGCGTGATTCTGCGATTCATTTCGGTTCCATACACACTCTCTACTTTTCTGTAGGTGGAGGTGGCTGGCACACGAGATGTTTCCAAGGCAGAGCGCTTTCCCCACTAGCTCGCTTTGCCTTAGGCAGGTGAAGAACAGTAGGTGGTATATACAGACTAGGAAATATTTTTTGCCTTCTGAGCTATCTCTACCCAAATATACACGCTCACTTCTTACTGTGCATACCATTTCCATGCTGTAAGTAAAACTTCCAAGTAAAAGCTTGCAGTGTTTTCAGCACAGCTAGAAGCGATCACTGTGACTCTCGACAACATATTCGACAGGGTTTTTTTAGTATAAAAGTCTGCACAACACAGTCCAGAGTTTTATACAGCTTTGCAGAGCTACGCTTTACCACTAATGGTAATTGTACTGTCACTGGTCAGTAATAGGCCAAGACAATTAATTCATTGGCCGAACCACCACAAAGCAAACATAAAACACACTCTGTATCATTCAGTGTGTCATGAACTCAAAAACATTAATAGGGGCCACCAAGCAATGACTTGGATATGAGAACAGAAATGGTCTGGTCTTCATCTGTTTCTGTAAGTTTAACACAAAGACTTTCCTTAAGAATATCAAGTATTTCCTAGACTTGGAAAGTCTCTTCAATAAAAACTTGCACTCTCTTTGAACAATTTAATAAAATACTTGACATTTCATTCATCTATCCCGCATCCCATGGCTGTGATAACATCAGAAGTTCCTGACACTAAAGCCAAGTAAACTAAATACGTTTACATCTGCTTGTGAGCAACATCTTAAAGTTTACTCAAGACAATAAAGGTACTTAAGGGGAGTTCTACCAAGTAGCTTTTTGCAGTGCAGAAACACACCCCCCCCCCCCCCATTTGTGCAGTGCCTCACCCCAGGGTTTCCTCCAATTGTTACTAAATCTTCATTTTAAATGAAAAGGTTAAAAATAACAATACAATACGAAGTCTGCAATCTCTAAGTATATGAATTTCTCTCTGGTGTTCCCTTGAGAGAGCTAAAATTCCTTACATTTCCCCACTGCACGGGACTGGGACTGTGGCTTTCAAGCTCTTGGATAGCCCAAAATCCACTGAAAACACCTCAGCACCCCAAGCAATTTGTGGAACGATATTAAATTTTAAGTATGCCCTTTGACTCCTACTGTTTAGGAAACTTGGTTATTGTTTCCTCAAAATCTTTCTTTGACTAAACAAGAGAAAGTAGCATCAAACAAAGCTGATGATATTCAGTTCCTCAGTTCTGCCTAAGATAGTCCAGAAGATTTTCACTTTGGCTCCTTATAGCTCCCATGAGGCACCCAACTCCCTTTCAAATTCAAAAGCAGGGAAAGAAGATGGTGTGATACAAAAATCATTAATCCCTACTTGCCCTCCATAAACCTGTGCTCACCCAGTTGCCTCCTGGTATCAAATGAACCTGGAGATTTAAAGGTAAATTTCAATTGTTAGGATGTTACAAAACTTAAAACATTAAAGAAACTAAAACCAGTCAGACCATTTTTTGGTCTCTAACATGCTGAATTCAATTGTTGAGTATATCTTGACAAAAACAGGACTTACTCTGCGGGTGACAGTGGGGTCTCGTTGAGCTTTTGATATCAGGTGTCCAAGAAGGGTGTTAGTTCTGAGGAAACGAAGGCGGATGTTTGTTGCCTTTGTGAATTCTTGAAGGCCGGGGGAATAAGTGAAGTTTTTTGCTCCTGGGCGGCCATTTACCAAAGATACTACAACCTAACAAAGAAGTGAACACAGTCTTGTTAAAATACATCCACCACAAGCATCTGCAGCAGCACATAGCAAAATTCATAAAAGAAACCAAAAAATTACTATTGTTTCTGAGCGTATTTGCAGTAACAAACACTCATTTCACACTGGGAAAAAACAGTGTTGTTAGTCTTGGACCCTCCTGAATTCTCATTAACCACACAGGGAGCAAAAAAAAAGTGCATCTGTGTTTCAAAAACAGTAGGTATAGCACATATAAAGTGTGTGTTTTCTTAGGAAAAAACAATAGGAATAGTTGCAAATAGTTATGTTAACAGTGTATAGTGTCAATGGGAGTTTTGCCTGAGTAAAAACATTGGGTTTTGGCTCTTTCCCAAAGCACATTTATTTTTGGGTTAAGGCACAAACATTCCTGGAAAATATTATTGTTACCAGGACCTGTGCCTGGGACTGTATTAATGGTCTTTTGGAAGAAAGTACACGGTGTTGCTTTAGAAAAATCCCCTCACAGGGAGCAGATTTCTCTGACATTCAAAACAACAGCTCCAGGACTTTTTTATTATTTAAAGCAAGAGATGCCAGCAGCCTAGCAATCAGGAGTGTCTGCTGAATTAACAGCCCAGCATGCATGTGCAGGACTAAGAGACTTTCTTTTACATATAACCAACCAGATAACAGATATCTATTTTCAAACAGCCCCTAGACTCCAAAGGACGTAACGAGGGAACGGTGATGGTTCTGACTGAGGCACAATTCCTTTAGGAAAAGTCATATGGCACACAATAGGCAACAGCACCAGCAGCATTCTTCTAGGGAAATTATTCTTTGCAATATTTCATTGGGAAAATTTTACAGATAGTTTAACAAACAAATTTGACTTTAATATGAAACTACAAGCCCAGATCCGTATGCTCAAATCTCTGGATAACTCTTGAGGAGCTGAGATCTGGATTTGAACCACATTGGGTGTAAAAGGAGAAAGTCTGCAGAAGCCATCAGAACAGGTAGAGTTCATTCAAGTAACACAAGCCACACAGCTCTGCCTAGCAAGGAACAACAGCTAAAATCAGAGCAACGTTTTCCAAATGTATGGGTTACGTTATCAACACGTAGCATTTTATATATTCTTTTCTTAAATGCCTACTTACTCTTGAGCAGTAAATACCTGCTTCTGCAGCCTTTACTCCCATGAGCAATTGTGAGGCAGTAAGCTCTGCTACTTACACTGAAAGTGTTCAGAAAACATGGTTAACAGCTTCAAATGCATATGGCTAAAGTGAGGTACCCTAAGTCATCATAAAAATCAACACATGTGGCTCTGAGCAGCCTCTGCCCCCACCAGGGAATGGCAAAAGTTAGGAGGAGCCAGCTCGCCCTCCAAAAATCTCACCAGCTACTTAAAGTGCTCGGTTACAAACTTATTCGTGTAGATTCAGGCAGTCAGAGCTACAAAATGACTTCCAATTGAAGGCTTTTACTCAAACAGCAAACTTCTAAAGCCAATGCTGTTTGCATTACATGTTATTTTCCTAAAAGCACTTACCTCTCCATTTTCAAGAGGCAGAATGCGAGAGTATTCTGTGGTACAAAGGACATCCCTGTCCCTCCTCACGGGAAGATTAGCTTCCTTTCCGAAGAGCTCTAAGCAATCTGCTTTGGAGTCTAGTCAAGTGAGAACAACATTAGTTTTATATGTAAAAAATAAACACTACTGTTCTAATTTAAGCTACTGAAGAAGTATCCCCTGTGTTTTCAGTAAATTCTGCCCTGTCACTGAGTAATAACAGTGATTGTGTTGCTCAGCACACAAAAATGGAAATTCCTTAAATAATTTCTTGTCCTAAGCAATTCAGTGGCAACTGACAAGAGACAGAATCATAGAATGGCTTGAGTTGGAAGGGACCTTAAAGATCATCTAAAGATCATCTTTGCCGTAGGCAGGGACACCTCCCACTAGAGCAGGTTGCTCAGAGCCCCATCCAACCTGGTCTGAAACTCTTCCAGGAATGAGACATCCACAGCTTCTCCGGGCAACCCCTTCCCGTGTCTCACCACACAGAGTAAAGAACTTCGTCCTAGTGCCCAATCTAAATCTACCCTCTCTAGTTTAAAATGGAACAGCTTCTCCTATTGTCACCAAAAACCTATGTAGGTACTCCAAGAATTTGCATTTATATTTCACTTTGACTGTTTCAAGGAATGCTGGGGTCCCATGGGATGAAGGACACCACACTTCTAACATACCCAAAACCCAGGACAAACAAAAGAAAAACTCACAGCAGACTGAAAAATATTCATGTGCTGAGTTACACTGTCAAAATATCACACTCATTTTTCGTTACACTCTTGTCACTAAATTATTGGGGATAACTAAGACAGGAGAGGCACCTTTGATGCTCACTCTTCCCTGCAGTTGAAACCTTTAGTGAGCCCCACAGTCTGATATTCGTGCTACTGGGTGAACGACCAAAGAAACCTGTCCACAGACAGGCAGTGCCACAGTGGTTGATACTCACGAGCAAAATACTGCCAGGCAGTGTAAGTTCTTCCAAAGTCCACTGATCTTTCCAAGATCCAGAGATCTGGACGAGGAGAGTTTGCAAACTTGATAAGGATATAGGCAACGTGGAAGAGCTGGTAAAAGAATATACAGAGATCTTATCAGGACCTTTTTGAGCTCTATAAAAAGTACCACAATACTAAACCTAATGCCAATAAACACCTTTTCTTTCCCATTAAAATAATACCCCAGATTCTCAGCTGGCTACCTCATGTGGCAACTGTGCTCTAACACATTAAGAAAGCTGTAATGTGTTAAATGTCACCTCTTACACTTTGGAACACCTTTGTTTTGCATGAGACTGATTGTTTGGACGTGTTAAGGGTACGGTACTCAACCTTGAGAAGTTAGCAGCTCAACATGTCATTGAGCTAAGAGACTTTTGCAGCATCCTGGTACGTTTGTGTTGCATTCCAATCATGACAGTGTGCTTGTAGTCAAGGAAGATCACAATGATGTAAGAGAAAATGTGCACAACCCCTACACTGGGACTCCTTGGGCTGCATTCGATAGTAATCTAAGCCACGTGTTCCCTCACTTTAAGAATGTTTCTAAATAATTTTGCCACTTGATAGACTTTCCAAGTTACAGAAGCAAGCTGCCCCAGAATTTTGTGGGTATCAGATACCACAGGAGAGCTTCTTATGACTGGTAGCTCATTTGTTGTCTGAAACAGCTCAGAGCCTCATCAGCTCAAGGTTCCCAAGGCCAAGAGATCCACCTGGTTTCTTCGGGTGCTCACTGTGTATCATACCAATATATCACAGAGACAGAAAGCTCCCAAACACTAAAGGAAAAAAAGGATTTGACAAGAAAGGAAAACTCACTGTAAGCCTCTTGGGATAGCCCACAGTCACAAAAATCACCACATCAGTAGAAGTACCTCTACTCAAAAGGCTGAAGACAGGTTGAGCCATTTAGAATTCAAACAGCCTCCATATGGATATGAGCTGCCAATACAAGTGATCCGATACTGAAGTACAGTCGATATTCAGGTGAAGCTACACTGGAATTTCCCACTCCACCACCTCAACTCAGAATCATCTGCTTGCAAGAGATTCTCGCTTTAGTGGGGGAGACAGGGAGTTAAAGTCAATGGCCTGTCAAGTGACAGCTGACAGAGCCCTCAGATCAAGTATATGCAATGCAGTTCATCTTTGCTCAAACATCACAAGTGTCATAGCCGCAAATCTAATAGCCTGCACAGGTTATCAGACTCCCAACCACAAGTGCATACAGGCTCCCAACCACAAACCATTCAGCTGCCAGCTAGGACCAGTAGCTGCCATACCATCTGGGGCCACCGAGCACCAGATGCAGACGGTGAGCAATGCAGTGGAGCAGATGATGGTTTTTGTGTGTTTAGCAGCTGCTCCAGAACACACCTCAGTCACCACTGATTCCACAGGGTTGGCACGTGCCTGTCCTTGAGTTTCTTAATGTAACCAAGCTTTATGGTCTTGAGTATTGAATTTTCTCAAAGAACAAGCCACAGCAATAGCAATCTAATCAAATGAATTCAAATCCCATGCACCCTGGTTAAAATGAAAGGCTTTCATTGCTTATGGTTACAAAGAAGTCAGCGCTCCCTTTCTTCAGCAACCTCTCAGCACGACACGAGGCACCCTCACTCAGGCTTCATAACACACTCCTGACAGTCAGTGTTTTGTAACCCCAACAATGCACCTTGCAGATGAAACTGTAAAATAAATTTTAAAAAAAATGCCAGCTAGAGAGCTGAACCAGCCTTTTTGGCAGTTGCTAGCTACTCCTCTGGGTATGTGGGAAAGGAGCTACGGCAGAGGAGCAGAGAAAAGCCCACAGGGGCAGTATGTGAGAGGCATCAGATTCACTGACTGTTCCCTAGGGTTTTAAGCACGTACACACAGCAACGCAAACAGTGCGTAAACAGTGACAGTGACTGGAGAGGCTCCCACTGCACAGCCTGCCCAAGTCATTCCTTGCATGCCAGCTTCACAGTCTGGGGTGCAGAAGCCAAGAAGAAGTGCAGGAGTTGCAGCATTGTTCAGTTAGCACTGCACACGTTGTCTTCCTAGCACTTGAACTAGCCCCTGATGCTAAAGCACTGCCTTCTCATTTAGTTATGCAAGTCAGCGCCCGTGAATACGCCTCATCGACACGTCTGCAGGTGCCAGGTCTTCTCTCTGTCACAGTCGATGGGCAGGACCAGAAGGGAGAATCTCTCCCCACTTCACAGGCAGGATTCTTGTCAGAAGGAAGGCTTTAAGAAATGAAAGGGTAGTCCACTGCCCAGGTTCAAACAGTCCTTGGTCTTTTTGCCAAGGCTGCAGGCAAATATATCAATGATTGTCAGTTACTATCCTGATGTTTCTCATGCAGCCACTTTTCCAGTGGGATTTGGATAAAGACCAACTCAATGCTCATAATCATTTCTTACATATGGTCCATTTCTTCACAGAACACTAAAGCTATTCATATAGGAACCGACTTGTACAATTCAGACCTCACTTGTCCAGGAGATGAACACCCTCCTGATGGCTGCAGTCTCTCGAGTAAAAAGAGCACGGTAGTACTGTCAGCACTGGAAGGAAACATGGGAAATGCAGAGGGCTGGAGGCTATCAACAGAGGTTCTGCTTTTACCATGTTGAGTTGAAAGTGAGGTATTTAGGACAACACAATGACAAAATGAAAGGAATGAGCATGGGAAGAAAGGTGGGAGAAGGAGAAGTATGGACATGGAGGGAAGTGAGATCAGTAAGTGCCAACAAAGACCTTCTTAAAGGGATGCTGAAGAACCACCAGAGGAAGACGGTGTCAGGAAGGCAAAGGAGAGCAAGACTTGCAAGATTTCTGTTTCTTTTGAGAATAATACCAAATTAATACCAACACCACATTTTAAAGCCAGTGACATGGATCTGTGAATAGGAAGAAAATAGGAAGAAAAATTCTGAGCCATTCAAAAGGCCTTTAAATAAAGCTTTACAAAAAACCCCACATTGATTACATCTGGAAGGATAACACATGAGCAGGAAAGGATGCACTTCGGGTATTTCCCTGATTAAGGCTAGCAGGTCAAAATGAGTTGCTTGTAGTGTGCACGAGGAGTAAATGGAGCGTACATTACCCGATACAACTTTTAGAAACTTCTATCAGACAGCTGCTACTCGATCAGCTGAAGCAGAGTTAATCTAGAGTTCCCAAGTCGTTTCACCTTACTGTGGTATGAGCCAAAAAAAACAAAAATCAACTAACTTCAAAGCATAGTGCTTGGTGGTGTGATCCCAAATCTGCCTCCTGCACAAACTGAAATACTTAGAACCAGACTTCTCCAAGAAGTAGTACCCCAAGGTTCTCTGTGCTGTCAGCACCCCCATTTTGGGTCCTGCAGGGACAATATTGCATCTGCCCAGCCCCAAAAGCCCCTTTTCTCCCCAGCACAAAGCAAAGCAGCAGAGCGGGGGGCAGCGCTGCTGCAGAGGTGAAGCTGTGCAGGAGTTCCAGAGGCAAGGCTTTGTTCTGTAGGACTGCAGGAGCTTTAGGCAATGGCTCTCCTGCCTGAATTTGTAGAGCTTCTCTGTGTTATTACAGAGGTTACACAACCGCACACCAGATCTAGGTCTAATTTCAGCGTCAGCAGTAAAATAAGTCTTCAATAGTCAAGCACAATGACTCTTTGGCAGCCCAGTTCAGTGTGGGTTATGATAAATCTCCCACCATCTTGAGAAGAAGGGCTTGCAGAACACTTTAATTTAACTACCAGTCTGTAAAATGTAACTGTCATTTCAGACATATTTTAAGAAATCATGTCACTCTTTCAGAAGTAAAGAACAAGTGCTTTTAATAACAACAATTAGCCAAACCCAATTAATATTCTCCACAACAAATACCATTTATAAAGCTATGGCCATGAAGAACTACTACTAAATATAAAAATGAAGCCCATAAGAAATATCTGCCATATAAAGATCACTCAGAATAGCTGCCAAACTTTGAGGCTTTTTCACAAAATGCTTTAATTGGCAGATAACACAAAAGCATAAAGTCCTCCACAGGCCATACTACTGATCTTAAATTTATGGTTGAATTTCTCTCCCTCTCTAATAAAAGTCCTAATCTGGAGCCTTTCATTTTCAACAGTGACTAATAAAATCACTATATAAAAACTGCTCAAGATATTAGTGCACAAGACTTTACCAAGCCCAAGTCTTTCAGCACTATATTATTGCCACAAAAGCACAAGAAAAAAACAAAACAAAACAACAACAAACAAAAACCCACAAGAGACACACAACTAAAAGCAATAAAAAAAAATTTAGGGCTACTGGTTTTTTTGATGTGTAACAGAGACACACGAATAAAAGCAACAATAAAATCTGGGGACTACATTTTTTGATGTGTAACATCTCTTTCATCATACACTAATGTGCTATCCCCAGACTTAACTTGTTCTGAGTTCAGAAAAAATACCTGGGGGGCTATTATTGTCATATCTGCTGAGCATCAAGCAAGCCAAAGATGAAGCCACACCTGCTAAAATTAGGCAATCCAAAGAGTCAGGGGAAGGGCAATGAAATTCAGTCAGATGTGCTGGATTCAGAAGTTTAAAACATGTTGAAAACTACATCGGGAAAAATCAGGACCAATTAAATGAATCGATGAGATTTCATTTGATCCAAATATTTGAAACAAGTCAGGAATGGCCACAGTGTAAGCAGGGATGTTAACAGGATGGAGAGACTGCCTCGGGGATCAACATTCTAATTATTATTCAGAAGGACTGTGATTGATTAGAAATGTAACTATAATACAGACAGGGCAGTAAAGCAGGGCTTTGCTTTAAGGTTTTTGCTGTTTCTCATATTACAAAGTACAGCAAAATGAGCATTTTTCTAACAGACAGATTTAACATCCTGAAGGGATTTTGACTTTAAAAATCACCCCTAGCCCTTGTGAAACAGGAGCAGCAGCAGGTGGGTGTTCTCTTCAATCTCCATGGTATTGAGCACTCAAACTTCCATCGTGCTGCAACTGTTCAGTTAAATATCGTCATCAGAGCCCAGCAAAAGGCTCCTCTGGGACACTAATGTCAGTCTTAAAGATAGAATGGCAGGAAAGCAGCAAGTTAAAAGCCTTTGCCATTGCACTAAGTTCTGCTTCCTTTAATTGTGAATATTTGATTACCAGCTTACAACTTGGCCAACAACTTACAACTTCCCTACACACACACAGGGACCTTACTCTTTTGTCATGTTTTGCACATGCAAAAATGTTTCCATCTTTTGTTTGCAGAAGAAGGTGCCTTGTAACAAAAGAAAGAATGGGACAATTACTCAGTGAGGAAAACTACACCGCTGCTGTCTTTTCAATATTACAGCCTGTAGTTGTGCAAGGTGCTGAGGCACTCAGCTGACTTTAAGAGCATTTGTTTTCCCTTAAAAGAGAAAACTCATTTCAGCTCACTTGAGGGAGAATTGCACTCTGAAGATCTCTGTCTCTGAACTACTGAGAAAGCCTGCATCACTAGCACACACTGAGCTCTTAAGTTTTAGGGCCCTGAAGTAAGGTGAGGTAAATCAGGGTCTCCCTGTTTACCTGTTCACTTGCATAGACTTAGTCTCTCACAGTATTTCATTTCCTTCTTCATTGTTAGTGTTATGCACTGCTGTGTGAGTTTGGGGTGTGAGAATACTAGGCAAAATGTCAAAAGTGAATCTCAGGTTCAAACAGATCCTGAGATTAAGGTTTAAGTGATTGAATGCAGATGAGATAATGTCTGTGAAGTGGGGAGGAAAAAAAAAAAAAAACAAAAAACCACAAACAAAACCAAAGAAACAAACAAACCCAACCAAACAAACAAAAAAAACCAAACAAAACCAAAACACACATCCCACTAAACCTTCATCCATCCACCAACGAAAATGATCCCTTCCTATCATAAGACCTGAAGTTATTTTGACCTTTGTCTTGGGTTTCTCTCGTTTGCATGTAAGGGAGTTCAGAGCAGCCTTTCCAAGTGGAGAAGCACACCTCCTCACATTAGAAATCCTTTAATAACTACCAGAATTTTAGCAGATAGCAGTTGGTCTCCAAGGAGCCCCATGAGAAGAGGGGACTCGGTTCATATCCTTTCTCTGAAGGAAGGAGGTTTCTCAGAAGTTTACTCAATGCATAAAAGATAAGGTGTCTGTCAGCAGGTCCACTGAGGCAGCTAACAGGTACGCAGTGGGAACAGAGGTTTGGGATGGAGCAACATTCCACGCAATCGGAAGACGATGCTGCACAAGTGTTGGTAACAAACACGCTGCACCGCAGGACAAACCCAGCCTGTACCCTACCCCCGCATCTTGCGGAGCCCACGATGGATGCGAGCAGCTCAGAAGGTAAGGTCTGCTTTACTGGGAAGTGATTGCCTTCCCACGCCTGGTCATAGCACCCTGCTCTGGATTCAGTGTCCCTACTCTGTAGCCCCAGACACACCTCCCTGCAGCTGGCTGGGAAAGAACGACCAAGCAACTGGCTGCACGGGAGTACGAAGTATCAGAGGATGCAACGCTCCTCAACTGCACAGGGCAGCAGAAAGAGCAACACGACTCAGGGATAGCTTAGCACACAGTGATGGGACACAACACAGATGCTGTGGCCTAAAAATTCATCCGCTTCTAGAAAGCTCTCCCTTCTTTTACAGTACAGTGGAGAAAAGCAATCAAGAAAACAGGCATGTTATTAATTAAACTAATAGCCAAACTCAATAA
Source organism: Megaceryle maxima (assembly GCA_024605025.1). NCBI lineage: Eukaryota > Metazoa > Chordata > Aves > Coraciiformes > Cerylidae > Megaceryle > Megaceryle maxima. The sequence goes on from JANHGN010015746.1 coordinate 76,456, forward strand.
TCACAGCAGTTAAGCTAAACTGCTGATACCCTCTATCTTATGTTATCTGGCATTTCTGCACTGCTGGTGCCCTGGATCCAAACACACTGAATGGAGATGTCCTCAAAATGAGAGCCATCCACTCCAGTCACATCAGGGACAGGAGCATTAAAAACCTCATGGAGGAGAAGATGCAAACTCATTGGCACCTGAATCCCTAACAAAACGGCACCTGACTCTCACAGAGAAACACTTTTCCATAGTTATTCCTCCCCTTGCTGACTGCCTATTCAAAAAATCCTCTGTAATCAGGCAATAAACAGTTACTACCATGCAAAAGATTCATGCATATGTACACATATATTTTGCAGCCCTCAACATATACTTATAGTTGCATAGTCTCAGCTGCTGTGAACTTAGAGTGCAAGTAATTTCACTGGATCAGCACCCAGTTACAGCAGCTGAGAATCCATCCCTATGACTAAAAATACAGGTACAGAGGCTTTGCTGTTAGTTACTTGTGTATCACCTGCAGAGGAAATACGAGTGTTTGCGTTACTGTCATGTTACACTGATTTTGCCATCCTTTTCCTCTTAGATTATGTTATCAGTATATTTCTGTCTAGCCTGAAGATCTTGCTGGATGGTAGAGAAGCCAGTAGGTCTCCCGAGGCACAAGCAGACTCCAAACATTATTCTGGTAAGAGAAGGTGAAATCTCTCTCTCTGTGCCCATGGAAATGGAGAATAGGAAACAAAAGGTCGAGCTTAAGTTTCAACAGGACAATCCCCTCCTGTAACCTTGGATTAATGAGTTACAGCATCTGTGCAAGGCAGCACACAGTCATTAAGCCTGGGTGATGCCAGTGGCAAGAATCTGCATCAGAGTTCCTGAAGGAAAATAATCACTTTATTAAAGTTAATTTGGTAAAAAACATAAACTGGACAAAAAAAGCTGCAGTGTTGGAATTTGCAATCACGAGTTCATCTCTCCCAATTGCAAAGCTTGTCTATAAATGCAAGAAGCGATCAAACCTCACCCAACAGCTCAGGCACTTACCTGTCCCAGATCTAATGTGACATTGACTTCATTGTACTTCAAGCCCATAGAAAGAGGAGGACTCTGCCACCAGCGCTCTGTGCCATCAATTGCGTTGGTTACTGGGTGAGCTTTACTGGGATCAGCAGCATTGCAGTAATCACAGAACTGTCCCTGAAACACAAGAAATTCAAAAGATGGTCTCGGCTGAAATCTGCACTGCAGATGCTGTCGTTAACAGATACAGAACTAGTGTCAACTGAAAATGGGGTTAAATTTTTACTTCTTTCTTTATACAGTGAGATTTCTAATGTGTAAATGATTCACCTGGCAATTAAATGACCCTGAAACACACTAAATTTTATGTTACAAACTAACATTTCAGAAAGCTATTTAAGTAGACTACGATAAGTCTTTATTAATGATAAAAAAATATTTGACAAAAGTTATTGCTACTTTGGTGAAATTACCTCTATTATGTCTGCAGGAAATTAATGAAACAAAGATTCTTAAAATTGCATTAAGACCAACACACAAATTATCCTCAATTCTCCTAAAAGACTGTGAAATATAAACATATGTACATAGCCTGATACTAATAAGACCATAAAAAAAATACTCTGACTTCTGAACAATACATACTCGTGGAAAATGCAATGGATCCTAGAGGCAGTTGCCTTTAAATTTCCCATTAAAGAATCCCAGTGTATCTTCATTTGCAGGTTACTGCTCAATTTCCAGTCCACACCTAAAGCCACACTCCAGAGATGGCCTGATAATCTGATAGTCTTTAAAGCTCTTTGTACTCCTCTGTACAACAGAGATGAAAAAACTTCAGGAAACTTAATTATCTTTTAATTTGGCATCTTTTATCTTCAAGAAACTGTATTTTACAGTCCATCAAGATTGGTGCTGAAGTGTTGCAATTAGTTAAGGGATCTCTTTAGAGTCCCCTTCACTTCTTACTCCAGTCGCTGGGTGGAGATAATCAGTGAAAATGCTAAACTGTGCCAGGCACAGATCTTTGTAGAACACCAACAGAAAAATGGCATTTTCATTGACTGGCAGCACCCTCTCAGTGCTTACTTTAGTGTGACAACTGCTTAACCCCTTCAGCCTGGGAGGTGCTGATGCTGTGTTGGGACTCCCATTTCAAATAAGGTAATATTTGTACCATTCCCTTTCTCAGCTAAGAATATTTTCATCCAAAATATATCACAAATCTTAGAATCATAGAATGCACTGGGTGGGAAAGGACCTCTAAAGGTCATCTTTTGTTGTTTCCACAACCCACGTTGGCTGGCATGAAGTATATTCCTACCTTTGAAGTATTAACAGAATCCCATATAACTGCCGTTGGTTTGTTTGTCACTGCTGTCAGACCAAACAGAGAAGAGAAAGTGAAGCAATCACACTTGGCCACTTTTAGTAGAGAGATAATGTTCTTGCTTGGTACAGTCTTGCAAGCTTGGTGAAAATATTTAGCAGAATTTAACATCTGCCAGTTAGTAAAGGATTGGAAACTACTTCTTCATTCTCATGTGAGACAAATATATCATCTTGTGCCTTTCAAATAATGATTGGCTGATTCACCTAAAGGCTGTGTGGCCATTCTGCAAGATTTGGACAGACTGGAGAGCTGCGCAAAGAGGTTAAAGCAAATGAGGTTTAACGAGAGCAAGTGCAGAGTACTGAACCTGGGAAGGAACAACAAAATGCACCAGTACAGATCAGGAGGTGATCTGCTAGAGAGCAGCTCCGTGGAGAAGGACCTTGGAGTCCTGACAGGCAACAAGCTATGCATGGGACAGCAACGGGCCCTTGTGGCCAGGAAGGCCAATGGTCTCCTGGGGGCATTAAGAAGAGTGTGGCCAGCAGGTCAAGGGAGGTTCTCCTCCCCCTCTACTCTGCACCAGTGAGACCACAGCTGGAGTACTGTGTCCAGTTCTGGGCTCCCCAGTTCAAGAGGGACAGGGAAATACCAGAGAGAGTCCA
>JANHGN010015747.1:0-14422 GCA_024605025.1 Megaceryle maxima
CTCGCTCTCCCCCTCCTTCCCTCTCTCGCTCCCTCCCTCCCTCGCTCCCTCCCTCTCCCCGGTGCGCGGCCATTGCAGTGACCCCGGCCGGCCAAGGATGATCACGAACACGCGGGGCTTCCTGTGGTCGGACCTGGAGACGCGGGCGCTGCTGGAGATCTGGGGCGAGGCGGACGTGCAGTCGGCGCTGGACGGCAACTTTCGGAACAGCCATGTGTACCGGGACGTGGCCTGCCGCCTGGCCGAGCTGGGCTTCGAGCGCACCCCCGAGCAGTGCCGCATCCGCATCAAGGGCCTCAAGCGCCAATACTACCAGGCCCGGGACGGGCTGAAGAAGAACGGGCACGCCCGCAAGATATGCAAGTACTACGACGAGATGGACCGGATCCTCAGCTGCCGGGGGGGCCCCGACGGTGCCGCCGAGCCGCTGGCCCCGCCGCCCGACGGCGCCCAGCCGGCGGGGCCGCTGGCCGGGCCGCCCACGCCGGGCACACCGCACCACAGCCGCGAGGTGGACGCCGAGCTGGACGAGGACGCCGAGCTGGAGTCCCCCCGCGACAACTTCACCGAGGACTCCGGGGAGTGCTCCTCTTACGCCGACCACCCCATCAAGGTGGAGTGCTCCCCCTTCGCCATTCCCGTGCCGCCGGGCGACGGTGAGTAGCCGGCGGGCTCCCGGTGCCGGGTGTTCTCCCCTCACCCCGCGGCCAGCGCGGCCCTCCTCGGGCTCTCGGAGCCCAGCTGCCGGCGGCTCACTTCCAGCTAGCGTGGTTCTAGGGGCTTCGCCTTATCTTCCTTCCTCCCGCCTTGTCCTCTAGGCTTCGAAATCCGCCCATGCCTCCCTCCCCCCCCAGCACCTTGCTAGTCCCCGAGAGCTTACCCCCTCTCCCCCTTCCCCCCGCCCTCCGCCAACGCCGCCTGGAAGGGGAGAGGGCTGCTGCGGGGGGCGGGAAATGCTGCAGAGCGGGTAGGGGCAGATGCTGCGGGACGGAGACTGTTCTGAGTTTTATCGGTGTTTATCAATAGAAAACCAATGGAAAACTAGCGCAGAGATGATCAAGACAAAGTGTCAGATAGCGCAGTGCAAGGAAATAGGCATCCTTCTCTCTGGAGGATTTTCCCGTTCCCCGCGGACTATGTGCAGTTTTGCTAATCGGTATTAAAACGAGGATGACGATAATACCTGAAAAATCTGCTTATTGTTGCAGATGGACCAGAAAGCTTTTACGTAATTAATTGCTGGAGTTGTTTCAGAAACACTGCTTCTAACTTTAGCGAGCTTGCGGACAGAAACAGCCCTTAGATAAAGAAAGCCTCTCCTTCCCCTGCGCGTTCTTTACCCTCAGCTCCGTATTTGTATTGTGGAGGCGGGAGCAGTGTTATTTGTTTGTTTTAAATCTAGATTAATGCCGGGGTTTTAATACAAACATGAACCTGTCTTCAGAAGTTGACATCACTGAGGAATCAGCCAATTGGTTGACGTTTAACCAACCTTCTTTTTACACATAAACCCCATCAAAGAGTTGTTTACACTAATGTTCTTTTGAAATGCAAATCCAGAATGCCAACAGACTGAAACTCAATTTAGATTAATGTAATTACCTGCAATACACAAATGAGGCTATACTATTTAATAGTCTTCACTTAAACCTTTTTAGAAGATCAAAAAGACTCCTATTGTTGAAGGTTAGTACTACAACAATTGAAAGATGCCTCTCTGTGATTTTCATGTTATCTTTATAACCTCGTAGAAGCTTGTGGGTTTGCTTTGGTACCCTGGAATAAAAATATCTGAAATAATTGCAATTTGCACTGAAAAGGCATAGCAGCTTTGTGATGCATTAGGTGCACATCTCATAGGGAGATTTTTTTTGGTGCTTTCTTCTTAGAAAAATATTTTTCCTCAGAAGAATAATTGTCTCTCTTCTTGTTTTAGGCTTTAAAGAAATCAATGCTCCAACTACCACGCCACCTCTCAATCAGCCCAAAAGATCAAAAAAACGCCATGCAAATGTAACATTGGATAAAATGATGGAAAAATTCCTGCAGCAGAGCGTGGATACAGAAGAGAAATTTTACAGATATGAAGAGCAGAGGCTCAAAATTGAGGACAAGCGTCGGGAAGCAGAGCATGCTCGAGAGCTCCAGATGTTACAGATGTTGGGACAGATGTTGGCAGGAATTTCTTCTACGGTATCACAAAGGTCACAATCTATACCAGCGAGTCCACCTCAGAGAGCGAACCATCGTTCATATGGGGATAACTTTAATTATAATGCTATGACAACAGCACTTTCTCCACCGATAGGTACTTCCTTCTATAGCATAAATAAAAGCTAGTTTATTTTAAACATCTGTGTGAAAACACTGGTAGTAAGTAGCTTTTGAAAATAAAAGCTAACTGGAATTATTTAATACTGTGATGAGGGTGTCTGTCTGATGTAAAGTGAAATTAAATCGTCATTCATACCATTGTACTGATTATTTAATATAGATACATTAGTTGTAACAAATTCTAATGAGTGGAATCACACCTTTTGAACCCTGTAAACACTGGGGATTTCTTTCCACATTCACATCTCTGTCAAGTGAAGTTAGCAGAAATTTTACACGTAAAAGGCAAGCAGCACATTTGCTGAAAGCTGTCTGGAAACCTTAGGTACCTTGTAGCAGAAATTCTGCCGCTGTTGAAGTTGACAGGCCTAACCCAGTATGTGAAGTTAAGGCTGTGCATATGTTTTTTCAGGGTTGGGAAAAGAGTGGAGTTTTGCCTACGCTGAAGTAAGTCAAACGTTAAAATCCAGCTTCTTTAAAATAAGTTTCTTTAAATCAAAATTCTGAATCTTTTAATTAAATCTCATATTACTGTAGTATGTGTAATAGAAGACACAAATATTTGCATATATTTTTCTTCTACGCAAGTTCTTCTAGAAATTCTTTGGGCACCTGAATTTATTTTAAAGAAAAAGGCAAAGCAGTAACTGTAGAACTGGCATTTATGCACAGACTTTTCCTTCCGTACCGTATGTGTGGGCCAGAAGTTATAAATTGGATATTGGCATTTATTAACAAGGTTTCTTGGGATCTTTGGCCCTGTGTCATAGTCTCTTTGCACATGGAGGTAGGCTCTATGGGCTGGAGGAAAACTCCTGGGGATACTCTGGGTATACTCAGGGATACCCTGTTGGTGCTGAAAGCAGAGTCAGCTTGTGGCTCAGTGGTTATAGCCGGCTGTGTGGAAACAAAGCAAGTCTCATTCTGTTTTAATTCCAAATTTCACACTGCTGGAGAGGAAAAAAAACCCACCCAACCTCAGTGTTGAATAATAATCTGGCATGCCAGATCTTAAAGTGCATTCTCTGGTTCCTGGGGGGATTTGGAGCCTTTTCACTTTTAAGTTCCATACTGCATTTCCCTGAGGAATGCAGGGGGGACTGGATGGTTAGGCCTGTCACAGGTTTAGGCTGGCTGGCTTGGTTGTGTTTCTTCTTGACTGGGTAGTTGCTCTGTGGCATTCCTTGATGGCAGCAGACTTTCGTAGATCAATTACACCAACTGTACAGATTCTGTGTTTTTAAATGTTTCCATTTTTAAAAGGAAACCTGAAGTGCTTTAGAAAATGCCTTAGGAAATCATTTTTGGTTCTAGACTGGAGTGGGGTGGGTTTTTTTTTGTTTGGATGGGTTTTTTTTGTGGTTCCCCTCCCCCCCCGAGTTTCATTATCTGTAAAGACTTGAAATTAAAATTCAAGTTTTCTTGCTGGCTTTCATCATAGAGGTGTACAATCATATTGCACTGTCCAAAAGTATATCTATAACTAGCCAGAGCAAATCAAGCCTCTAATCTTTAATTGATGAAGGTGTAACAAAGTATTTATAATAAAATGTGAAAATGATGCTTCAGGCAGCACATGTTTTAAGGAATTGCCATTTCAGTTGTTTATAGCTAAATATTCTCTAGTGTTTCTGTAGGTGAGACTCTATTAAGAATTGCATTTTGCATAGTTCTCTGTTTTCTCTCCATTTACTATGCAATCTCTTTATATATAAACAAAAATCAGTAACAAAGGATCAGAGAAACAGGGCCTTCTTAACATTGCATTTTAAAGGGTACAAGCTATATGAGAAATGTATTTCTTCTGTGGCTGAAAACCAGTGAGTGTATGCAGTGTGATTTAAAGATTTCCAGAGATGAGCATTTTCTTCTCCTCTGGGTCACTGCAATGCTATTTTGGCTGTAATCCAAAACAGGGTGGTTTTGGGTTTGTTGGTTTTGTTTTTTGGTTTGGTTTTTAATCTAAATAGAAATAGGATGCTTGTATTATAGAAGGATTTTAAAAGCAAAAGGTCAGCCAGGAGTATTGATGATTATTGAATATTAAAGCATTTTATTAATGAGGATTAGCATGTCCAGTTTGTTTAGATTCTGTGGAAGATGGAGGAAAAGATGCTTTCTGCTGACAGTGCACAGATGCAGAGTTTTCTTGTTTATTACATTTTTTGTTTTCTTGCATTATTATGAGCAAAATTTCTGAAACAGTTTTTGTGTGGGGGTTGTTTTTTTGTGTGTGTATGGTTGGTTTTTTTGGTGGGTTTTGGTTTTTGGGTTTTTTTTCCCTCGACTTTGGGGTTGCTGGGTGGGGTTACTAAGATTTATACAGCCAAAAATAAAGAATATCATGGTATTACTTTTGACATAATTATGTCTTATTATATAGGATTTCACTGAAAGGTTTTTAGAAGGTCTGTAAAAAGGAAAGCAAGCATAGCTGTGGTCTAGGAGACTATTACTGATGTTCTAATAAACTGCTCTTCTGAACACAATTGCAGTTAATGAGGAGCTTCGTTGTAATACAAGAAGTTATTCTTTTAGCATGTTTACTGCAATTTGTAGTTAACACACTGTTGATAGAAGTACTGATCTTCAGACCTGCCCCATGTTAAGTAAATGGTTTATTTTTTTTTAGTTGTAATCCCTGAAATATTTTTTCTTCTAGACTTTTGTAGCCATTTGAAACAGTAATTGGAATATGTAGTCTTCCAATTGTGCAGTCTTTTTAAAATGTAGCTTGAATGTAGCTTTGCATCAGAGACCTGTGGTTGTATTGCAGATAAAAACTACTTGTGTGTGATTATTTGTGATGTTTGCAACTATTAACGTTGGGTTATAGTCTTGCAGAAAGACTTCTATTGTGCTTTGTAACCACCTGTGAAAATAAAAAAGCAGTGAGATGGGCCCTGATTCTGCTACAGAGGTGGAAAGTCTTTAAGGGGAAGTGAAAAATAAGATAGGGTCTGCACTTAAAACATGGTTTCAGTTGCTCCGTACTTCCTCTGTGTCTGGATGTGCTTAGTCCTTTCTAAGTGTACCTATTTCAGTTGAGCTTAATTATGGAAGTGATTTCAGGCTGAACTAAGATGATATTTCTAGTTACTAAATGTTCATATAACTATTCTGGGCTGTTATTTCTTTATGTACCTGAGCCCTAAATTAGGACTGTGAGCTATACAGTGGGAATATTCTCTGCATGAGGCCCTAAATTAATTTTTAAAATGATCACCTTCCCTAGTTACTCAGTTTTAAAGGCCTTTAAGTGACAAAGCATTTGGTTTTTAGAAGTGTGTTACTTTGTATATCTTCGAGTGATTTTATTGGTGTTTATGAGTGCTTAGAAGAAATGTTGATGGTAGTTTAAAAAAGACCTACTTTAAAGTAACACTTACTCTCTTCTTTCCAGTTATAGAGAGATCTTTTTCACTGCACAGAACACACTCTCTAAAGGATATGGAGAATATTTTTCAACTGGTGCGCAATGTTATCCCTCCTCTAACAGGGAAAAGGCATAAAGGTCAAGACGGACGTATAGGCATTGTTGGAGGATGTCAAGAGTAAGTTAAACAGAAATCTGATTTTTGTTTCTGAGAGAGTTTGACGATGTCATAAGTATTTGTAGATGCCATTCCAATTCACCTTGCTTTTAAAATATGAGTATTTTCCAGAGAGCTTTACTAGTCCATCATCATCACTGTGCATACTTGCGAAGGAACACGTTTCCCTGCAGCTGTGTTGAAAAATTTTGGTAGTGAATGTGGTTGAAACTCAACCGTGTTTGTGTCTGTGTGTCTGTCTTTTTTTGACCAACAAACTTTCTGCTTTCAGCATTAGTCTTTTCCCATTGCATGATGAAGTTATGGAATAAGTAGAATAGGGTAAGACAGTGACACATCTGATGTTTTTTTATATTTTAGTGTCTTGGGAACTGGTCTCTTAAGTCAGGAACAGAGTATTTTCACTGCATGCTTTTTGTTTTGATAAACTGGTGTTTACTAGATTCTGTCAGTACCTTGTTTTGTGTTCTGGAGTAATAGAAATAGCATGTTTCAGGTAAAAAAAGAGGTAGAGCATAAATCACTCAAATGCTGTACTGACCTAGAAATAAACCAGGCTCTATTCTTTTCTTGTCCATGTTCAGTAATCTGACATTGAATGAGCCACCACACCTTCCTGTTTTTCATCTTTTCTTTTGAAATAGAGATGACATTTTCCTCCTGTAAGAGAGATCTGCTTTTGGTCATCTCTCTTTAATAAACACTGTAAAAAGAGAAAAAAGGTGCTGTCTTACAGCTGGGTTGATTAGCCAGGAGTTAAATTTCCTGTTGGTCTAATGGGCTTAGGTTCTTACCTTGTGGCAGAAGTAGGCACCTCTGGAGGGTGATTCTGTCCACCTTTCTGTATTCAGTCTTCATAATGAGAATTTAGGGCCACTGGAATCACAGATTTTAGGCCCTTTAGTTAAGCATCTAAAACTAGATGGGATTGATCCAGGTCATAGATCCCAGGTTTGGCTTGCAAACAGTGCTCACCTCTTGTTTTGTTCGGTTTGTTTCTGAACTTTTCAATTGACCCTCTGAAAAGAGTTTGCTTTTCTTAAGGTATGATCTTTACAAATATTTATATGAAAGGACTGGGTAGCTAAGGTGAAATCCTACATCTCTGAAATCAAAGCAAGGCTTGAGATTGACTTCAGTATAGCAAGGTTTTATCTGCCTTTTACAGCAAACCAAAGAGAAAGTTTGGGGTTTTGTTTTATTTTATTTTAATTTTTTTTTAAATTTGCTCTTGAATTTGGGACTTCATTATGGCAGGCTGATTTCCAGGTTATCTAATCTCATTCCTAACCTAAATTGTATTTCATTCTAGATACACTGGAGCACCGTATTTTGCTGCAATTACAGCTCTGAAAGTGGTATGTGTTCTTCTATGCCAATCCAAAATTAATTTTACATCATTTATGTTGGCTACATGCCATTTTTTAAAAGCATTCATTCTGTGCTGCACGTGAAATTTGAGTTCTGCAAGGTCTTCAGTTAAACAAAGAAAATCCTTTTTGTAGAAATACTCTGTAAATGTGTCACTCGCTATGCATTCTGTAAGATATTTCCACTGTGTAAGGTGAAGTTAGATGTGTTAAAAAATAGTAAATTTCAGAGGGACAACTGTTTTATCAGAGACTTGAAAAAGAAATTTCAAAACTTGATGTAATATTCTCTCCAAAATGAACAATAACCTAACTTCAGATTAATGTTTAAAGTTATGTTTTCAGTGCTGCAGTCAGTTCTTCAGAATTTTTCTCTGGACTTGATAACTGTGTTGACTGAAGTAACTTTCTTTCAAAACTTACAGCTTCAGGCTAGTAAAAATCTTATGTGCTGTAAGATTAAAGTTTGTTCATTTAATGTATTTTTTCAATAGCACATTTTTTTACATCATAATCTTTAGCAGAAGTATTTTCTATGCTTTTTTATTTTCCTAGAAGTGCAGAGATCTTTATTTTAGTGTCATATTAACTGGATAAAAATATATTTATTGCAGACTACATACAGTGGTGATTATTCAAGTGTAAACAAATCATGCTTGCATAATACATGTACTTTTCAATATAGTGTGTCAGTACTTTCAGTTCATTGTGTATGTTTTTCTTCTTGAACTTTTGTTTCAATGAGTAGGTAACCAAGCCAGGTATTTTCACATGCACACACACACACACACACCCCCAGGATGCGGTCCCTCAAGGATTTAAAACTAAAATATCATCTTGCAGAAGATATTAAAGCCATTCAGCTTTTTGTTCACTCTGTGCAAATACAGTAACATGCTAGGAGGTCCCCTATTGAAGTCACTTGGTCTCACATCATTACATCTGCACGTAGAGTCAGAAGATCAAATCTCTGCATTGCTTTGTAGCTTGGAATATTAAATGTGTAGTAGTAAAGCAGAGGAGACACTTCCTTAACCTTGGGAAATTTCAGTATGCAAGATGGATGAAAGATCAGGCTTTCTGGTCACTGCTTACATAATTTTTATGTGTATGTCTGAATCTTTGAGTTGGTAACAGAAGCTTGAGGCTAAACTCCTCAGCTTTAATGTTTATTTAACTTAAGGGGTGCTGTTGAAATTTTGCCAGCCTTTATCTGGTACGGATCTGGCCCATGGAGTAAAAATGGTAGGACTGGAGATGTACTCATGGATTGCCATAGCTATATTTTGCAATTATAATACAATACTATTTTCCTCTCTGATGTAGCTTGTTTCTTATTCAGTTGTTTCCTTTTGCCTTTCCTCTTATTGTATGTGACACATTTTAGGCTTTGCTCATCTGCAAATGAGATACATTTCTCAAATGTCTAAAGGTTTAAGATTGGTGCTTTCAGTCATCCTTTCAGGGAGAAACAGAAAAAAAGTATGTTGGAAGTTAGATTAAAAAAAAAAAATTCTCCAAAGCATTGCATGGTAGTCTAAACCAAAATAGAAAAAATACCAAAGTCTGCTTTAATTACTGAAAAGTAAGAATTCAGGTGAATTAGTCACTCAGTAAACCTAAATTATTGCTAACTATAAATTTGATAATTCTGTTTGCAAATTTTCTTTTTTAGGGTGCAGATTTATCCCATGTGTTTTGTACCAAAGATGCAGCAACAGTAATCAAATCATATAGTCCAGAGCTGATTGTTCATCCAGTTCTGTAAGTGACTTATCTTTTGTTTAAATGAGCAAGTCAGGATTACTGGTTTGAACATTTCTGTCTGACAGTTGATTAGTTTGTGTTATTTCTTTTTCTAAGTTACAGGATGGGTGAGCTGGAGCTTCCAAAACCTCCTGGGTTTGTCCTTTCATTGTGAACAGTTAGGTATTTAATATAGAATAATCAGTTGTGAATTGTTTTCATTGCTACCAAAGTACAAATTTTTTAAAAAGCAGAAATCTTGCTTCCCACTACTTGCTGACACGTGTTCTGCGATTGTAGGGCATTTAACTGTGAACAGTAGCAAAATCCAGAACTAAGAATCACTACAAGTCAGCACTTTAGAATCTGCGTGTGAAAGGCAAATAGAATATGTTCTTTTGCTTCTTCAGTCCTAATAGCATTGAAGAGTAGCGTGTCTTTGTTTGCTTTCACTGCTATGTATCTAGTCATTTACAGAAAATTACTGGGCAAGAGAAATGCTGATCCTCATGTTTCTTCAGAAGTATGTTGCATTCGATGCACACCTCTTCCTGGGAATAAATAGGTGTTCTAAAATGAGCAAAAATCCAGAGTTTATTAATAAGAAGATGAGAAGTTTAATAAGCAGCTGTCCTAATTGGGAAAATCAGTGTGTGCCTCCCTGAATTCGTGTTCTGAAATATGTTACTGATTGGTGAACTTTTACAGGATAGATTGTTTCAATTTGGATTTTGTTAGGATGGTTTACTAGGAGTTCTGCAAATGAGAATTAAGATGTGTGCTTTAGATATATGTCCCTGAGCTTAGCTTGCACCAGTGTGCGTCAAAAGTTTGTTGGTGTACGTAGCAAAGCTATGATTAAGCTAGGAAAAGCATAATTTAAAATAATGTCATTTAAAGTAAGAAGTGTAATTTAAAATCAGATATTGCTGTCAGGAGGGATTTATGACAGTAGAAATATTTCAGTGTCTGAGAAGAGTATGACTTCCCTTATGCAGATGCCTGCTGTTGGCATTCATAAGTTTAATACGTTCTAAAGGTGGGTTTCATTCCTGTTGATGTAGAGACAGGTCCTTAGAAAGGAGTCAGTTAGACGAGCGTCAAGGGTTGTGCTTTGTTGTTGGGGTGTTTTTTGTTGGTTTGGGGGTTGGGGTTTTTTTTGGTTGGTTGGTTTGGTTTGTTGGTTTTTTGGGGGGTGGTGGTTGTTTTTGCTTGGGTGTTTTGTTTTTTGTGGGTTTTTTTGTTGTTTGGTTTTTGTTTTTGTTTTTTTCAAAAGTATAAGAAATCCATAACTTTGTGCATTTTAGACGGGGGGGGGGGGGAAAGATGTTTGAAAGCAACAGGAAAATAGAAGGTTACAGTTTTTACCAGGCCAAACTGCATTAGCCTCTAAAATCCAAAAGGCACATCCTCAGCTGATGTTCTGGCTGACACCATATGATAACAAATGAGATGGAGAATCTGAATGGCAGTATTGGCTTGTAACTTAGGCTGTATTGATGAATATCAGTGGGATACAGCATGTGTTGTCTTGGTTGGGAAGGAGTTGACCTTAGCCTGGGAGAAGCAGTTTTCGTATACACAGGGTTCTTGATGTCAGTGGCAATGGAAAAGGTCAGTAGGAGAAACAGAAGCAGCATAGAGAAAAAGGGAGGTGACAATGTATAAACACTAAAATTTATGTTCATGGAGGACCAGATTATGCCTACTAAGTAAGGATGGGACTTTTATACACAGATTCTCAGTGTCTTCCGTGGAATTCAGATCTCAGTGCAAACTCTGATCTTCCTATTTGCAAAGAGAATTTCTGACTTCAGCTCTGTCTGTAAATTCCTGCAGATGTACAAAGTACAGCGAATCTGGAAATGTTCACATCCATATAGCTTTAAGTCTAAAACTCAATGTTTAATACTTCGATTACAACTCTGATTAATTTCACCCAGGCAGCTGGATAATTGCACGAAGCAATGGATCTGTAGATGTTTATATGACATTCAAAATGAAAAAATCCCAGAATGTTCAGATTTAGTTTAAATTTTCTCATATTTTTAAATCTTCTTTTCTGCTTCATTTGAGGAAAAGAGAAAACTTTTTTTTTTTTTTTTTTTTTTTTTTTTTTTTTTTTTTTGCTAAGAAAGGAAAAAATCTTGACTGCCTTTCTTGAGCCCAGGTTTTATTCAAATTTACACAAACAGCCTATTTTTCTCATAAGGTCCTTTGTCTTCAGTGTCACACTTTTCATATGATCTTTTCTATGTTTGAGTTCTGCAGGCACAGCCGACCGCTCTTGATTCAGAGCCTGATCTCTTAAACAGTCTTTGTACTTTCTCCCGGGCTGCACTTCACGCATGGAAGAACCTCCGGGTAAAACCCACCAAGCAGCTACGTCATTGTTTTCTTTTGTGTCTCTCCTTAAAACTTTGCTTTGTTATGATTTCTCCATGACCCTTCAGAGTAACTAGGTAGCTGTTGTACCACTCTCTTATTATGCTAATCATAATTATGGCCCCGTGTACTGCTCAATTCAATGTTTGAGCAGCTTGGCGTTTTGCCAGGGTTCAGCTGCCATTTTGTATTGCCAGGAGTCTGACATTTTATCATCTCCTCTGCAACTTGGCTGCTGCTACCTTTCCCTACTGCCTGCACCTCACGAGGGATCACCTTAAGGGAAGAACATGCTCTTTTCTGGCTGCTTCCCCCCGAATGCCAGGGTTGTCAAAGCTGCTGTCGTGAACCTTTGACGGCATGACTAGCGAAGGTGTGCGAGAGATAGAAGTTGCCCTGTTGCATTTCAGGCCCTTGGCAGACATCTGTCATTTCAAGGATGAGGGACTGTTACGTGAGAAAGATTGAGCAGGGTTGCAGAATGTGGGTTATGAAAATGGGCATCTATCTTGCAGCATTGCCAGGGCAATTCCTTGTGGCTCCAGCTTCAGACCATCCCGGGATTCCTTTTGGTGTAACATCTTGTGCCTGAGACACCCATAATGCAACTCTCTCTGTGGTTTTTGTCTTTTGACTTCATTTCCTCTTCCTGTGAGTGAAGTTAAGAGAGCTGGGACTGCACATGGCAGCCTGGGATCTGGAAAGATGAAGCTTCAGCATCTGTCTCTGGGCATTCTCACCACCTTAGCTGAATAGTGATAGCTGGGTGTCTAGGTGCCATGAATAGTCAGTCAATACTCTTCCTTTTTATGCAGGGACTCTGTCAAATGCATTATGGCCTCTTCCAGAATGACTTGGTATTAATAAAAAAATGACCATCTAACCAGTTCAATATTTTTGCTGACTGACTTTTTCCTTTCCTGTGGAGAAGTGAAAAACCTGTATTGCAGAAATCTGGGTCTTCTGAATAGTGGTGTATACAGAGCCTTGGTCACAGCCGCCTTGCTCTTGTCACCCCTACCTGTCTTTTGTGCTTTATTTTTCTGTGTTCTCAGCTAACATTCTTCTACTGTAAACTCTACACAAATGCAGACAAGATAATAAGATGAAAAAGCCAAGTTTTAAGTTTTATAGCAGTGATTTTCTGTGTGGATTTCTACTGTAGATGTGTACATACTTTACTGCATTGGTGTTGGCAACTTTCTAGGGATCAGTTTTCAAGGTTTGCCTTTTTTTTTTATATTCCCCATGTTAATTCCTTGGCTCATGTCAGGTTGAATAGACCTCTTGGTGTTGGGTTAGCTTATCCTGTCTTGATAGGTGAGTGATCATGGAGTTAAATGAGCTCTATGAACCCAGCTGGTTATACCTGAAAAGAAGAGAGAATAAATCCATTCGGTTTGATTCCCCTCTTGCAAGGACTTTTTTACATTACAGAGTTTTTCTCCTCTGTAGGCCAGGAAGGATTGAGATACTACTGAGAAGCCCACCTGTAACCTGGTTGTCAGGCAGTTTGTAAAGTCAGCAGTCAATATACTCTTTGATCTCTGGAGGTTTTATCAGAGAGGTAGAATCAGATGTTAGGTCCTTAATTTCTTGTGGTCCCAAAGAAGTAATGTAATTTTCCCGTTATTTCCAAAAAAAGTCACACTTGAACTAAGTATGGATTTAGAACTAATAGCTGCCTCCCACCTGGTTGTATCTATGGGTGCGTATGGACTAGGAAAAATTGCCAGAATTGCTGAAAGTCATACAGTTAATTGCAGAGTTCAAGTTTTGGTTGGGATTTTGAAAAAGAGTCTTCAGTTTGAAATGAAAACAACTGGGGAGAAAACTCTTATGAGGTTGGACTGTGTGTTGATGCCAGTTGAAGAACCTTAGCTTAGATCGGGTTTGCTGGAGTGTATTTTACCTATTTTGGGGGGGATTTTGTCTATGTTTTGATTATTTGAAAGATCATGAAATTGCATCATGGATAGCAAGCTCCTGATAACTTATTTAAGCACTTTTAACAAGTGCCAGGTCTCTTAATGAAAGCCCAGGAACAATCTTAAGATTCTTGGCCCTTTCTAATTAATTATGTGGAGAGGAGATTCAAAAACACTGGTTCTTCGTGGGAGGAAGCTCATGCCTTTTAGTTGTGTTAGCTAAGGATGGCTATTAAACACTGCCTCTGTGTAACGTGAGACTAACCTCTATTTTGAATCAACTGCTGGAAGAAGTGCAAAAATTCTCATCACGGGGTAAGTCAAGGAGAAAGCAGATTGCTCTGATTACCAAAAAGATGCTTCCCGAGTGACTTGGCTGCTGGATCCCTATTATACCTGCAGAGAAGATACAGGCATAACCTTTGTGATCGCTCTCCCAGACCTCATTTAGGCAGCAGCCTATCTGGGAATCACATGAGAGAGTTTTTGGTGTTTTGTTGGGTTTTTTTTCCCCAAGGAGAGAGGAAGGTCAGTTTGTATGTGCTGACTCAGAGAAGGACACTTAAAGTGTTTCTAATCCTGTCATGCAGCGCCATGGACCAAACTTGCTTACAGGCCTGATTCCTATGTCTGGCTTTCTCAGAAAAAAAAAAAAAAAAAAGGTTGCTGCTTTCTTTGCTGTGTTCTGTGGAGTGAATATAAGATGGGGTGTATTCACCCCACACTGTATTCCCTTTTCTCCCTGTTGTTCCAGAGGTCCTTACGCCAGGCAATGCTAACAGGTTTTGCCACTTCCTCAAAATGAAAGCAGCAGCCAAGGACCATTAGCGTCCCTGCGGGGGTGCCGCTGGTCTTGTCGCTTTCTGATACATAGAAAGAGAGGTAGCTGTGCACAGGAGCATTTTACTCCAGTTAGATCCTGGCCAAATCCATCCTGCTGAACACTTGCCATAGTGCTGTGATTTGACTCCAGGATTAGATTTCTTTGGTATTTAATATTCCTTGAGTTTGAGTGAAGGCAGGCATGCCTGGGATTTGCTTTTGCATGTACTACATTATTATTATTATTACTTAAAGGTTTTAGTGTCTCTCTGCCCCCCCCCCC